>JAOBAT010072846.1:0-21446 GCA_026413305.1 Hydrozoanthus tunicans | reverse complement strand
CACAGATAGGCATTTATGTTACACTTAGTTAAATTAGTCAAACAATTGTAAAGCGCTCTGAACTCCAGAACGAGCGCTATATAAGCTTCATTATTATTATTATTATTATTATTATTATTAATAGAGAAAGAAAGTTTAAAAAAGCATATCTGAGAAAGTTGTCCAATGTCACTTGAATATATAACTTTGAAAGTAGTGCTTTCAATTCCCCTTTGGTTCCAATTTTTAGTTTGAGTACCATCAAACTGAATGTTTTGTGAACAGCATTAGATCTTGTTATAGGTATCAACACAAACTAACAGACCTCTCAATCTCTCTGATAGTACACTTGGAAATTTCAGTTTTGAGAAGACAAAAACCCTGGAGTTTTGGGGAAAACCTGGAGTCTCAACCATTATGCAATCAAGACTGACTTAGTTACTGTATATAATAAGTATATAAGAAACTATAATAAATTAGAGCATGGTTCAAACAATGGATTTGAGGCATGCTGTTAACGACAAGTTTTGGCTGTGAGTTTCAGTGCTATCAGAGTCGGCTAGTAAGTTTTGTATTGTTTAGGACTTTGACACTGTGAATAAGATATCCTTCACTATTGGATCGCTTTCTTGGTATCCGCTCAGTTTTTGCTCAAAGGCAGTCAATTCGCCAGGTAAGTAAGCACAAGAGTTGATATTTTTACTTTTAAGAATTTTAAAAAGAATTATTACAGCTTTGCTTTGTTTATCGGACAATCTATCCACTGCAGACATTATCCTTCTATCTACCAACCTCTGGAAGGGGTTTATTTACTAATTATATGCTTCTAACACTTGCAATAAAAAACACTAAAGTTGTTTTGAAAATGTAACATTTGGTCTCCCTAAAATTCTTCCTTAGATGAATTGTGAAATTCTCTCAACTTTTCATGGAAAACATGTACAAATAAGTTAAGGGAATTTACAAGATCATCTTATCAGTGAAGGGGTTAGGGTCACAGACATGAAAGAGTGTTAACTCAGAGTAGCTAAAATTTATGATCTTTAATTTGTAAGCTGGTTAAAATTATGTAACATCTGGAACACCCAATTTGAAAGACCTTTATCTTGTATAGATTCTTCTGCATACTTAAGACGGATGTCCATAATTATTTAGCATCGAGTTCAGTTTGAAAATTTCATTTTCCTCATACTTTGTCCAGAATACCCCTATGGTGAACTATTTTTGAAGATAACATTTAAAATTTTAGGCGATTTTTATTTTGTTAGAAAACAAATAAAGTTGAAATCACCTGTACGAGCCCAAAATTTGCTGTTCACGGTCACTATAAGAAAACACGATATTTCAATGCGCTCGTGCCCAAAATCAGCAAATCGCTTAGAGTTAACTTTCCAGTATGTTGTCAAACAACATTCTATCTGAAAAAGTAAACATATTTTAATTAGTTTGTTCATTTTGTTTGTAAATTCAGCCATCTTCCACTGCCAATTGACAAACCAACTTGGCACATGAAAAATTCAAACATCCGCTCTTAAACACTTTATGAATGTCAGCTTTAAAGTTATTTAAGCCTTTAAACTTTCTTTCTGCAGGTCAGTTTTGAATACATGACAAGGGAACTGTTGTGGCATGGCTTCGCTGTAAGTACTTACAATTATTTCTTTACTTTATACTTTACTTTCCTACCTTCATGATCCCTAACAACATACCTTTAAAGGTTTTGCTGAATCCCTACCCACCTACCCTTCCACCAGGATTTGACTTTGTCCCCACTTACCTACCCTCTATGACTTTGCTCTCACCTACCCTCCGGGCTTTTGCATTGCCCGACCCACCTACCCTCCGGGTTTTTGCATTAACCCCACTCACCTACCCTCCAGGTTTTTGCATTAACCCCACTCACCTACCCTCCTGGTTTTTGCATTAACCCCACTTGCCTTCCCTCCGGGTTTTTGCATTAACCCCACTCACCTACCCTCCGGGTTTTTGCATTAACCCCACTCACCTACCCTCCAGGTTTTTGCATGGCCCCCACTCACCTACCCTCTGGGTTTTTCATTAACCCCACTCACCTACCCTCCTGGTTTTTCATTAACCCCACTCACCTACCCTCGGGTTTTTGTATTAACCCTACTCGCCTACCCTACAGGTTTTTGCATTAACCCCACTCACCTACCCTCCAGGTTTTTGCATTAACCCCACTCACCTACCCTCCAGGGTTTTGCATTAACCGCACTCACCTACCCTCCAGGTTTTTGCATTAACCCCACTCGCTTACCCTCCTGGTTTTTCATTACCCCCACTCACCAACCCTCGGGTTTTTGTATTAACCCTACTCGCCTACCCTCCGGGTTTTTCATTACCCCTCTCACCTACCCTCCAGGTTTTTGCATTAACCCCACTCGCCTACCCTCCTGGTTTTTCATTAACCCTACTCACCTACCCTCGGGTTTTTGTATTAACCCTACTCGCCTACCCTCTAGGTTTTTGCATTAACCCCACTCGCCTACCTTCCAGGTTTTTGCATGGCCCCCCATCACCTCCCCTCTGGGATTTTGCATTAACCCCACTCACTTACCCTCCAGGTTGTTCATTAACCCCCCTCGCCTACCCTCCAGGTTTTTGCATTAACCTCACTCATCTACCCTCCGGGTTTTTGCATTAACCCCACTCACCTACCTTCTGGGTTTTTGCATTAACCCCACTCGCTTATCCTCTGGGTTTTTGCATTAACCCCACTCACCTACCCTCTGGGTTTTTGCATTAACCCCACTTGCCTACCCTCCGGGTTTTTGCATTAACCCCACTTGCCTACCCTCCGGGTTTTTGCATTAACCCCACTCACCTACCCTCCAGGTTTTTGCATTAACCCCACTCGCCTACCCTCCTGGTTTTTGCATTAACCCCACTTGCCTTCCCTCCGGGTTTTTGCATTAACCCTACTCACCTACCCTCTGGGTTTTTGCATTAACCCCACTCACCTACCCTCCAGGTTTTTGCATGGCCCCCACTCACTTACCCTCCTGGTTTTTGCATTAACCCCACTTGCCTACCCTCCGGGTTTTTGCATTAACCCCACTCACCTACCCTTGGGTTTTTGTATTAACCCCACTTACCTACCTTCTGGGTTTTTGCATTAACCCCACTCGCCTACCCTCCGGGTTTTTGCATTAACCCCACTCGCCTACCCTCCGGATTTTTGCATTAACCCCACTCACCTACCCTCTGGGTTTTTGCATTAACCCCACTCGCCTACCCTCTGGGTTTTTGCATTAACCCCACTCGCCTACCCTCCGGGTTTTTGCATTAACCCCACTCGCCCACCCTCCGGGTTTTTGTATTAACCCGACCCACCTACCCTCTGGGTTTTTTCATTAACCCCACTCGCCTACCCTCTGGGTTTTTGTATTAACCCCACTTACCTACCCTCCAGGTTTTTGCATGGCCCCCTTTCACCTACCCAATTGTTGGAATAAAATAGTTTTTTTTAATTTCAGGAATTCTTGTTTTTTCTGTTGCCGCTAATCAATGTACGGCGGCTGCGTAATATGTTGGTGCGAAGATTTTTCAAACCAGTTGTGACGAAGGATTCTCGGATGACCGTGCGGGTCACGTGTCACGAGTGTGGGATCTGCGGGGAGCCCCCGACAAGTCCTCACCAAGGGCTATGTGGTCACGTGTTCTGTTACTACTGTATCAAGGTATTTCGTCGTTTTCTCTTAAAACTTGGAGTTATGAGGGAAAATTGGAAGATAAGGAGAAAAATGTTGAAAATTAAAAGGGAATGAGATATAAAAAGAGAGAATTGTTTTGCCCTCTCTTTATTTAAATAACAAAATTGACTGTTGTCCAGTAGAAATACTTGGGTGCGTCTCACTGGCAGGTAAAAGGTGAAAAAGTAAAAAGAAATACGATCGATTAGAAATGTAGATAAACAACGAAAAAACTTGACTGCAGTTTTTTTCCCAAAATGTTTCAAAAGCGTTTTCTTAAGGTAGTTTAGAAACGATTAAACAGGAATGAGAAATTCTGAGTCACTATAAACGGGAATCGCACCCACGTCCCTTTTATTACCGGTGAGAGGCTCTACCCACTAAGCTACAGGAACTCTCAAGCCCTATAGGGAACAGGTCACTTAATTTGGTTGTGTTTCGAACTGTTATAGTTGATGTTGTTATTTTGGCAGGCGAACAGCATGGCGGATCCGTCGTACCCCTGCCCGCTTTGCGGTGAGGCGGTTGGTCAAAACATTTGCCCGGTGGAATGCACCGTTGCCCTTGAAGTGACGTAAACTTGCATTCTCAAGATACAGGATTCCCCGCGGAGGTGTGGGCACTAAGCAGCTGGTGTGGCATTTGCCTACCTGTTGTAAATAAGGTAAACAGTTTGACCCCAAGAATTTGGAGGCCTACAGAGTGATGAACAAGCAAACCTCGCCACAATTTTGCACGCGAGGCAAATTTTTGTCCCTAGTAACGATCCCAGAAGCATCTTTGAGTTGGAATTCGCCCTATTCCCCAACTCTTTTTTGAAAAGGATATTTTGTGTAAGGCCGGTATAATGCCTACACAATATAGGACTGGGAACGGTTCTGATCGAGTCCCGTGTAAAGAACAGTTATATCGGAGGACTCGTGCACATGAAGTTTGCTTTGTAAAATGTACCGAAGGAAATGATGTTTTCTTCACTGGACGCTGCCAACCCACAAATCAGGTTTAAGTGCCGAAAACACTGAACACTGTGACCTGACAATTAAATCGAAAGACTCGCAGTTGCGTCTTCTTCGACCGAAGGCTTGTTCTGTGTTTTTTGTTTCTGCATTGGATCTAAACGAACGTTGACATGGTGAAAACTCAAATTGAGTTTGTCGCTTTTTCCCTTTCAGTCCCAGCTCGTTAATAACTTCTAACTTCTCCTCACGCAACACATACAAAATAAGACGTTTGGTAATGAGAAAATGCGGATTGATCAGACAAATTGAAGATGAAAGGCACAAGACTCCCAAGAAAAATTTGCCGGCAACAGCTTTAGAGAGAACGGCATGAATTAAAGGTGTCTTAAAAGTAATTTATTGTATAGAATTTATGAAAAGAAGTAATTAAATTGGTTATTTAATGCTCTTTATTAGTGAGAGAAGACTTATTTTTAAAACTTAGCAATAATTAATGAAAACGTTTTTTTCGTGAATGAAAAATATGCAGTTGTTTGCAGTCGAGGTAGAGATAACCCGCCATCTGGTATGACGTTTCTTAAAATGTCTATAGTTTGCAATAAAATTTGGAGGATATCACTAAATTCTTAAAACCAACAAAACAATTAGAATATTTAAACGCAAACTCTAACTACAGTACAGAGGTATGAACATGAATGTGTGTCTTCAACCCGCTTTTGAGCGTCACTCGCGAATCAGTTGCTAGCTAGACTGCGTGACACAAGCCATGGAATACATAGTTAAGGTTCATGTTATACTGCTGGTTACTGACACAGCGAAACAATGCGTAGTCATTTGTTAGGTTTGAAGTCACCAGACAAGACGCGATTTAATATAATGTCGCATATTGCCCTATGTCTCTTACAACTGCCACTCATGAGATTTGTTTCGTCGTTAAGGGGTTGTTTTTGCAGTAGTGGTAGTCGATAAGTAATGCCGAGATCAGGAATTGTTACCGGTTCAAGTCTTCGGCGCATTCGTTTTGGAATTTGTAGCTTATCAAGGTCGACACCATGAACTTCTGAAGTGCCTTCCTTTCCTCTCGCTTCTGAGTCGCTTTCCGCTCTGTGTTTTGCCCATCTTTTGCTCATTCGCCACCATAACGACTGTTTGTTCTTTCCGAGTCCTGTTGTCTTTTTGAGTTTCATTTTATTTGCTTTCTCTGTAATCTCTAACTCGCGTTGTATACCAAGTGAGGCGGTTAGTTGACGAAGTTCGCGAACCTCGTCTCGCAGTAGCGACACGTACTTCTCGGGTTCGTATCTTGGTCGGTATGATTGAAGTGTCGGTCTCACCTCTTTCTGACTCGTATCTGAAACTTTTGGTCTTGTTTGACATGAAAGTATTGTCATAACTCTTTCGTTGCTTCCCTCATAGCTTGTTTTCAACGGCGGGAAGAATCTTTCGGCTTTTTCTGTTGCCTTCGTCGTTTGTTCTTGAGAAGGCTCTTTGTTGACCTTTTTGGAGGCGTTTAGTCCGTTTTTGACACATAAATTAGCCATTAATTTCGGTTTCCGCTGATTCAATTTAAACCGCAAGCCATTTACAAAGCGAACACGGCACTAATATTTCGTGAAACGTGCTGTTGTCAAGCCGTTCTGTCACGCCGTATAATTTCGACTTCGTTCCTCCAGGTCTTTATGCACATTTCCAAAATGCCTTGAATATTCGGTTACAGATTTCCTGAATTAGCCTCAAACAGACCACGAATGAAAGAATTGCGAAGCTTTGAATACCTGTCCACCGACGAAGCTAGTTCTTGTCGAAAAAGTCAGACAAAATCTACCTTGAATCAACAACAAAAATCTTGTTTGTACAAAGCCCCTAGCTTAAGCAAACAAAAGTTATTAAATCGCTTTTTTTGATCGAAGTGCTTGTTTTGTCTTTTAATTCAAATTGTTAATGGGAACGCCAAACTAGAACAAATGCTCATTTTCGCCTTGTTGTGTTATAATTGATAGCTAATTGTTTGTGTTGCGCGTGCGCGTAGGATAAGAAACTTTAGAGCTCGTAAGTTCGCGTACAGCAACTTTTTTATAAGCATTTTGCCTCGCGAGGCAATGATGCAAATTTCAAACACAAAAGGTGTTTGCCTTGCCCTCCCGCAATCACAAAACTTTGCCGAACACTTGAGAACCGGCTGGATTCTCTGCCTCGTGAGGAAGAAGCTGCCCCACAATTTCATTTGGAGTGCGCCGGGCTTAATGCAAAAACGACATAACAATAGCAGTGACTACTTAAGGAAAATACTAAGGTAGACTGATTGTGCTTGGAATTATTGCGAAAAGTTTCGAAAATCAAGTTTTCTGAGCACTCTTAGAGGAGAATTTTAAGTGTAGCAGCTAGATGGGGTTTTATTGAGTTGATTTGAATATTTATTTGATATTTATCTCCTAAACTAGTAACCCGGTTGGTTTAATTTTTTTAATCGGATTTAAAGTAAGCTGCGTGTCATTGATATGGGGAGGTAGAGGGGTAGGGGAAACAGTGTCATTGATGTGGGGGTTGGGGAAGCAAAGTCATTGATGGAGGGAGGGAGGGGAAGCAGTGTCATTGATTGGGGGGAGGGGAGGATAGGGAGGTAGCTTTGACGGCTAAATGCCCCCTGGTGAGCTTGGTTGGTAAGACACCGGTCTTAAAATAATTGAGGAGAAGGTGCTGCCTTTGCTCTAACATCTTCAAATGGTTAGACCTTCGCGTCTTCTTCATTAGACGGAATCGTCGGCCCTTGGTGTCCTATAATTGGGTTGTAACACCAGTAGTGGATTTTTCTACAACCGAAGAGTAGTAGAACTATAAAAATAAGCTTAAAACGATCTTTCGTAAATACTCGTTTCTTTCTGTTTTGTTTTTGAGGTTTTATTAGCAGAATGCGCGCCGCCCACTGAGCGTCTAGCGACCTTGCAACTCGCAACAACAGAATATGTAGAAGATTGGCTTTCCGTCCTTCTTCAATCCCGTCGGCTGCTTGAGTTGTACCCTTAGTACTGTGGGGAAATCTTCTCTCTCGCAATCACAACCGTAGATCTCCTCTGACGTCATTTTGCGGGTAAAGGAGAAATCGTTTTCTTCTCCTATGACGTTAAAGCAGTAGTCTTTCATTACACGCCGGGGAGTTCTCCTTTCTGCTTCAAGCTAGAGAGGAACGAAAAATAACGATTCTTCTTCAGAGTTCAGTCTAATGTTTGAACAAAAGCATTATAACAACTAGCCCGTTTCTCGGTCCAAAACTTGGATTTATTGAACGATGTTTTCTTTTCTCGGGCAAGTTGTTATAAAGATGTATTTAAAACTGTCAGATCAACATGGCGTTTGAATACAAGGGGCGTAAGTAATGACGTAATCAGTTGCCATTAGCAACCCAGGTTCAAGGTCATGAATGCGTAATAGGTTTGTATTTGGAAAGTACTCACTGTACATCCGCCATCTTGTTTTCATTTAAAGATTAAAAGGCCGTTGAGAACCTATTATGGTCTTTTGCGAACTGTTTGTTATTTTCGGAAGAGTTTTTAAGCAAGTTGTACTTTGTGTGGAAAAAGATCCCAAATAAAAAAAATTGTACTCAATTTTTGCAACAAGTCATAAAATAGCGATATACATAAATACAAACATACAAATTTTATTTCACCTCGAACTTTAGAGTAGCTTTACATGTAGCTAGTTCTTCGAGAAAAAAAAATTGGTATAAATTTATAAGATAATTATTGTCTAAATTCCTTAAAATCTGATACTTTTTTAAAACTATCTGGGAGGGAGTTCTAAAATTTAGCTGCAGAATATGAAAAAGAATGAATGTCGTATGTTGTTGAGTCGTGAGTAGGTAGATATTCTAGGCTGGAATAAGTTCTGTAGATAACTTGGATAATTACTGAAATGAATACATTAGAAAATATATAAAAATATATATGCTCCTGTAGGCAGGCTTATCTATTAGAGTGAAATTATCAAGGAGTTTTGTACGAGTCTGATTACCTCTTCAACCGCCGTACCGCAATCACAGCAGACAATAAAGCTGAAGGCCAGAAAGCAACGCCATGTTGTAAAGCGATTCATTCCTAGTCTAGAACCAAAGCACGATGACAAAAGTTTTAAGAGTTTCTCTGAACAATCCCTCGCGCTAATTTTGCACTTGTTACATTCGGAGAAACAAAATTAATGGTTCGTAAAATAAATACATTTAATTTAAGAAGAGCTGGCCTTAAAAGGAATATTTCGACTCACTGTGTCAGTCGGACCATTTTAGGCAACACGTATAGGACCATTTTTTTCCATAACAGAAGCAGTTTTTGTCAAATTTTCAAAACCTAAGTCAAAACTGTCAAACAAGCTTAAACTTACCTTGAGTTTGTAAACACTCAGCTGGCAAAGCTATCTCTTTAAGCTGTTTTACGTTTTTTGTAAATTAAAAGATGTTTCTTATTGCAAAAAGTTTATAAATTTAATGCGAGTTTTTGGTATGAAAGAATTAATATTGTCACGTTCTTCCTTTTCTTAGAAACTCTATCACAGTTTATACCTTTGGTTCTGTTGTTTTCTATTATATTTTATTCATTGTATTGTACTGATTAACTTGTTTTAAAAAGTCGTTAATAAGGTTGTATATTGTATTGTGTTGTATTATGTTTTATTATATATTGTATTGTACTGTGTTGTAATATTTTTTGTTGTGTTGTACTGTGTTGTATTTTATTGTTATTATGTAATGTATTGTGTTGTATTATTTTTATTGTGTTATTTTGTATTGTGTTGTATTATATTGTTTTGTATTGTGTTGTATTATATTGTTTTGTATTGTGTTGTATTGTGTTGTATTACATTTTATTATTGTATTTATATTGTATTGTATTGTGTTGTATTATTTTTATTGTGTTATTTTGTATTGTGTTGTATTATATTGTTGTATTATTTTTTATTGTTGTTTTGTATCGTTGTATTATATTGTATTGTATTGTGTTGTGTTGTATTTTATTATAATGTATTGTATTGTATTATATTATTATGTTTTGTATTGTGTTGTGTTATATAATTATGTATTGCGTTGTGTTTTGTTTTGTTCCTGGGTTTAACTGGGTTGTATTTTGTTGTAGCGGTATTGTATTAAATTGTGCTGTGTTGTACTGTGATGTTGCATGTATAGATCGGACTGTGTTGTGTATAGAACTATGTTAAGTTTTGTGTTGTACTTAATTGTATTTTGTTGTACACTCTTTTGTATTGTTTTATCCTGATGAGCTCATACCGAGTCTAGTTTGGGACGAACAACAGACGCATGAAAGAATATCGGAACGGACTGCTTTTGTAACAAGTCTAACTTTAGAGCGGGAGTAATGGTATAGGCACCAGAACAAACTGAAGGGCGGTACCGAAACGGGGCTGCTTGTTTTGTGCTTGGTGGGAGATCATATTGGGGGGGAGGTGCATGGCATTTTCGTGTTCGTCAGCCTATAAGAAAACGACAGCTATTCGATCCGTTAAGAAAAAGATTACATTGAGAGGATTTATACAGTGTTATCGATATAACATTAAAGGCCCTTCCAAGCTGTGTGCCAAAACATAGTCAGAATATGACAATCCCAAACAAGAGACTCAAATGATTACAACTTGTCGCTTTAACTCGGCGAGTTACGGGCTAACGGCCCTATTTAAGACTACCCCTTGGCTTTAGCATGCAAAAGGGCCCTTTCCAGCAATGATTTTGAAAGTCTTTTGACCCCTTCTGATATGTTGGCCTTTAGAGATTTTGTATTGCGAAACACTTTTGACGGCATCGTGTCTCTGAACAACCTTTTATAAGGTGACCCACACCCTCATCCCGTCTCCTCATTTCAACATTGTGTTTCATACTGTTGCGGTTTATCAGACTACGCAGTAGAACAGTCCCCGTAAACAGCTGAAATGTAAGGCTTGTGGTCTTAAAAGAAGCGATCACAAATTCTCAAACTTTCTAACCACACTTTAATAAATATATTTTTTTACTGATAAGAAAAATGCAGTTATTAATTTCGCATAAAACATAAAGGTACTTTCTTAGTGTTTATAAATAGTATCTCGTTTACTCACAAGTTTGGTATTTAAATACGGTTTTAAAAGTGGTCACAAAAGAGACTGAATTTTAATCAACCAAACTGTTAAGTTATTTATCTTACATAAAATTCGAAGCCACCTAACTAGTTCAAAAGCTCGTAATTTGAACGAGTTTAATATTGTTACGCAGTTATGTAAAGTAAATTTTAGTAATCTTTTTATCAGTAGGCCATTTCAGATTTATAAATATAAAGTTGAGGCTAGAAGCTCAAAACCCCAGTAAATGTATTAGTGATAAACACTTTGTCGCGACTCGAAAGCTTTGTTGGTGGGCAGTGAATCGTAATTGACTGTAGTGAAAAAGTTGGCGAACTGTATGTTAAACCATAATTCCTGGTGCACGAACGTCTAAAATTTTCCCGAAAAGGGATAGCGAGAATCTTTGACTCTCAAAACTGGACACACACAGAGTTGTTTGTACAAGGAAGAGTTTTACCAACTGTTACCTTCCCTGAACTTCTTTGAGCGATGCTAGGCTCGCAATGCATTGTGGTAGAATATACAGTCGCCATCTTTTTTTGAAATGGGCCCTTCAAAATACATTTCTAAAGGACCTTGACGGCAGATAGCCCCTGATAGGCCAATCCTACTAAAACTATCTTCTTGCATGGGGTTTTATATACCTTATTCGAAATTTATTAAGAGATATACTTTTGTTTTGCGTGTAAGACAAAAAAATTGAACGTCAACGTCAGCTCTTTTTCAGTTTAGAACGGGAAGCTGTGAAAGGTTTTACGTTTTCATAACTCGTACCTCGTATTTTTGCGCATCTCTTCCTCCCGCCGTAAAAACCTTCGGGGATAAGAAGGGAAGGGAGTTCTTACTTAAAAAGGAGGTTATGGGTGTAGCTTTGATCTATAAACAAAGAAATTACTTACGGTCACACTCTTTGTTAAGAATCTTGAGGTTCTCTTGAACGTTAGGTATCACATATACAATAGTAACAATAGTTTGTTACACACGGCTTGGTTTAGCTTAACTGCAAACTTCTAAAATGATTACTTTTAACATGCGCGTAGAAACGCACACGGAAACTGTGTGTCACGTGTACGGGAATGTGTCACGCGCACGGAATTTGTGTGTCACGCACACGGAAGTTATTTGTCACGCATATGGAGTTTGTATGTTGCACGTACGGAAATTATATGTCACGCATATGACTGACTTCCTTTCCTATATCTTCTAATGGGCGATTTTATCTTTGGCCTAACGCTATGTTTTAAGTCTTTTGCTGGCCCGAAGCCATTTGCAATAACTTCACTGGAATCACTAGAAATCTTCAGATTCGAACACGACCCAGTCGAGTGTCGATTTTTTATTCTCGCATTCGAAGCGGATTGTGTTCGTCTTCTAGACATACGGGTACTTCTCATTTCGCCGTTTACTTCGCCAGCAGACTCTTCGGTATCAGTCGTTAGCGCGTCGCCCCGTCGGATCGCCTCCGTGTACTTATCGATTTTGTGTAGCGATTTACCAAGCATTCCGCGTAAGTTGTTTGCGTCTTGCTCAACGGTACGAAGGGACTTATCCAGCGAGCCACGTATCTCGCGAATCTCTTCAGTTTTCACTGCTGCTAACGTCTGCTGTCTCTCTCTTTCTCCCCGCTCTGTTTCTAGATCTTTCTTCAAGATGGCCACCTGGAACAGATTAAAACGCGGTAAAGCTAAGACTACAAGCAACGCAAATTCTAGCGCCTATCGAGGCTCTACAGCATATAACTTATGCGAATGCAATACGCCTTAAAGCCGGCCTAAACCAATGCATTTGTGTTACATTGTAAGGCCATTTATAATGGCCATCAAACAAAACAATTTTTGTTCTCTTTTTCTATAGCAATCATTTTCTTGATGTTAATCCGGCCCTAAATTTTCTCGACCAGCGTTGACTTAGGCCAGCAACGTTTAAAGAGGGCCACACCGCGGGACGCGGCCACACTGCGGGACGCGGCCACACCGCGGGACGCGATGGCTATGCAGCTTAGCTAGAAGGGTCTTAACTGAAGTGTTCTTGCTCATTAAAAGATTAGTACTCGTTAAGGTGGCCGGTTTCGACTATACAACTGTAATTTAAGGCAAAAAAACTGATGATTCAATGCGCCTTAAAGCCGGCCTAAGCCAACGCATTTGGGTTACATTGTAAGGCCATTTATAATGGCCATTAAACAAAAAAATTGTTTTCTCTTTTTCTTCAGCAATAATTTTCTTGATGTTAATTCAGCCCTAAATTCACAACAAGCGATTTTCTCGACCAGCGTTGAGGTTGACGTAAGCTAACAACGTTTAAAGAGGGCCAGACCGCGGGACGCGATGACTATGCGGCTTAGCTAGACGGGTCTCAAGATGATACTTACAACTGAGTAGCCTATAGTTGTTAAGGCGCCAGTCTTTCGTGCGGGAGGCCCGGGTTCGATTCCCGGTGCCGAACCTTCACTAAGGGTCTTAAAACAACTGAGGAGAAGGTGCTGGCTTTGCTCTAACATCTGCAAACGGTTAGACCTTCGCGTCTTCTCGGATAAGGACGTTAAACCGTAGGCCCAGTCTGTCGATCTCCTATCGGGGGACTTAAAAGAACCCACAACACTTGTCGACAAAGAGTAGGATGATCCCGGTGTTGTGGTCTGTCTTCTACTAACTGAGGGCAACTCTTACTGAACATTACTGCGAGCCGTATATAGCGCACTATCTAAGATCATCAATACCAGAGTCATCTGTAAATCATTGTTAAGCACCTTTGATCATATCCACATGGAAAAGAGCGCTATATAAATGCTAAACATTACTATTATTATTACTGAGTGACCCTGCTCATTAAAAGTTTAGCACTCGTTAAGGTGGCCTCAGTTCGACTATACAAGTGTAAATTTAGGCAAAAACCTGATGCAGCCCCTTTATAGTAACTTCCTTCACTAACTAAACAGATTCTGTTTCGCAGCAGCTTAAGTTAATACTCTGGCAAGGTAGGGCCCCATTCATTCCCTACCTGTCTCTCAAACAAGCCAAGTTTTTCTTTGTATTTTCGTTCCCGCTTTTCAGCTACTTTTCGAAAGCTGTCAATGGTTTGTTTCGCTCTGTCAGTCTCTTCCTCCATCTCCTCGCGGTGTTTTGCTGACATCTCTGAAAAACTGAGCAGAACAAGAGATGCACATACAATCAGTTGTACTTGTACAGTTTAACTGACATTATTTATTTTGTTATTCAAAATTGAACTACCGAAAGTGGAGTTCAATCTGATCAATAGGGACTTGTTTTATCGATGTGGCCATTGATTGTTGAGCTTTGAAAAAACAGATAAAACATGCAAGAAAAATAAATTGCAGACAAGCTTAAACGTAATCGACCCAAAGAAAAAAGTTCGCTTATAAGAATTCAGCCTTCCTTTGTTCAAACAAATCGGATCGAACCCCAAATTTGATGAATGACAAATTCTGGATGGCGTTTCGTGCCACTTGGCATAAAGTGCCTTAAGAAGAAGGTGGGTGAGAGGGGAAGGGGTTGAAATCACCTTAAATGGCCGACATATGTTCATAAGAGGTAAGGCATAGACAGTGTTATAATTGAACTGGGTATAGCATTTGAGACTTTGATCAGAAACGGGGAATCTATATCAACGCTCACTTAGGAGAGTTTTACAACATAGTACCGAATACTAATTAAGGTCTAAAACTGGGTGGGAGAACTTCCATATTTGTAGGTCTGATGCACAGATCGGGATTCTGCACAACACCCGCCTCTAATTTTTGAGACTACACTCCCCCCCCTTCTCCCCCCTCGGCTAAAATCACCGAGACCAATGAGACGCCGTACCTTTTTGCGTGTGCGTTTTCTGTATTAAGCAGCATGCTGTTGAGTTTTTCAATTTGGCTTTTTAATTGCTTGTTCTCTGCCAGTGCCTCGCTCATTGTCTTTTCCATAATCTCTTTTTCCTGGCTTGTTTCAAAGAAGGTCTCCTCAAATTCCAACCTTTCTCTCTGCAACTTGTCCATCGTCCTTTTTAACGCTAAAACATCCTTTGTAACCCGAACGTTACTTTTCTGAAGTTCTCGCTGCTCGCTCTCGTAAGAAGAATTGAGACGTTGAAGAGAAATGTTCTGCTCTCTTAAAGAGTCTTTCTCTCCTTCGAGTGCTCGCAGCCGCTCAAGAAACCTTCTCTCTCTTTCTTCCCGCTCAAGTAGTAGACTTTTTACATGGGCAACTTGATTTTCAAAGTCTTTTAGACGGAGATCAGAAGCAGCCTCGGTTTGTTGAAGTAAACCAACTTTCTCCGACAAAATTTTATTGTCATATTTACTTTCTTTTAGGTTTTCCTTTAAGTTGTTCACGCGCTCCTGTTGTAGTCTTTTCTCGCCTTCAGTGCTATCCAAAGAACGCTGCAGTTGCTGTATACGATCTTGAAGGTTCTGAGAACTGCTGTTGCTATCGGCCAAAGATAGCGACAAAGCTTGAATTTTATCTTTTAAGCGCGTCTCTTCAGCTTCGGCCTTAGTCAGAGCGTCTGTTAATCTTTCAACCGAAAGCGCTGTTCCGCTCGCATAGTCCTGCAAGTCACTGTTTTCCCGTAATGAATTTTCTATTCGTTCTCTGAGTTGGATGTTTAAGGCTTCGCTGTCAGCCTGAAGCCTTTTTAAACGCTGAAGTTCACCCTGTAACGCTTTAAGTCTGATCTCGTCCTTTGAACGATTTCCGAACGCTGCTTCGAGTTGTAACCGCAGATCACGTGCCTCGCTCCTTTGCCTCGTTTCCAGTTCTTGCATTTCCCGGATCTTGTCCCCAAGCCCCTGGCGCTCACTTTCTGATAGCGAAAGAGTATTTTCCAACATTTTAATTTTTTCTTCGAGGGCACTTTTCTCTCTCCCCATTCGGCCTATCGTTTCTTCCTATAAAAATCAACGATACTTCAGAGAGGTTGCGTGAAAAATTATATGTAGCTAGTTATCAGAAAAAGGGTATGGCCTAGCTTGCAAGAAATGAGGCTAAAAACTGCTAGTTTTATTGTGTCAGCTGGGGAAATGGTGCAGTAGACCGCTTTTCTGTTAACGCGTTAGATATATATAGTGTATACAGACAATACATCTTTTCAAACCTGTCTACGACAAGGATGCATAGCGGTTTTGGAAAGGGCGGGTTTTTCGGTTTCCTAATTCGGGAGATAAAAGATAATAATATAGGAAAGATTTGCGTCGGCGCATAAAAGTTCTCATTCATCTAATTAACCATATATACGTTTTATGTTTTCGACCTCTGAGTTCTTTCAGGTTGCATACGCTTAAACTCTTTCTATAATCCACCCGAGTTTCGGTATCAGCAGTGTGCACCATACAACAAATTAACTGCAAAGGTTTTCAAATTTTGACTTTAAATTTTCTTTTGCCGATTCAATGTAAGGTTGGTAATTCTATAAGTTTCTAGAAATCGGGCCAATGGACACCATGAGTTCTTCTAACACAAAAGCTTTAACTTTACAGAAAGCCGAAACAAACTCTAATCGGAGTCACCAATAATCAAGGTTTGCCTCCAAAGGATGAATACTAACAACTGAGGTACATCTTTTTTTGACAAAGTGTCCCATTAGTCACCAGGCCGTTTCAAAAACAATGTCCGTATTATACTGATAAAAGTTTTACAATTTGTCAGACTGGGGCCGGTTGCATTGTTCGAAAGCCGACTAACTTTAAACCAGGATTAACTCTTAACAAAACCTGTTGGTTGTCATGGTAATTAACCCTGGACTAGGGCTAATCGTCTCTCGAACATCTGGGCCCTGTAGATTAAGCCTCAAATGAAGCAGAGTTCTAAACTTTTTAACATTATTCATGTAGATACAATCATTCCCTCCAACCTGTAGCGTTAGAGAAGTGCTGGAGTTATTGAGTTGCTCCTCGATTTCACGTCTCTGCTCCCTCTGGTTGTTCAGCTCAGCATGAGCGTTGCGCAGTCTAGAGTCCAGGTTGGCTCTCTCTTCCTCCATACTCGCTACAACTCGCTGCAGACCTTCGAGTTTGGTGAGGTTCTCTGCTCGCTGTCGTTCTGTTTCTTTTAGGTTTTGAACTAGTTCGTCGAGGGCAGCTTTTACAGTCTCTGGGTCGATTTCGTTTAACAAGTCATCTAAACGATAAAGCAAAACCATTATCAATACTTCTTCAGGGAGAAGAGTTTGAAGGAGGGTTGGAAGGAAAAGGATTGGAGGAAGGTTTGGAAGGAGGGGGACGTAGAGGAGGGAGGGTTGGAGGGAGGAAGGGTTAGGGCGAGAAGGATTGGAGGGAGAGTTGTTGAAGGAGTTGTGTGATTGAGTTTTCTTCAGTTTGTTTTTCATTCTCTGGTGCATTCGAAGAATCTATCCGGTTTACACAAACCATTTGAGAGGGCTTTCAGGGCCCCTACATCTTAACATATTTTTTCCGAGAAAACGCGAAGGTCTGAACATAGCATATGTGTGAGCAAAACCAACACCTTTCTTCTCAGTTGTTCCAAAACCTAAAGACTCTAAGTGAAGGCCCGGGCCCCTTGGAATTGAACCCGGGCCTCCCGCGGGGCAATTGTTCTAGCCATATTCTATCTATTATTGCGACATTTTAATGTTTTTCATTCTTGCATGCGTCCGATCAAACTTAGCGACAGATATTCAATCAAAACACAAGTTGGTTTCACTTATGATTCCATAGCAGGTCGAATCTTTGATATATAAGATTCACTAAAGAAACAGAACTTTTTTAACGAATGAGCTCTAAAATACATAGATCATTTTAAGTTTCACCTGTATTTGATCTCTGCCGTGCATGACGGTAGCTCATTCGGGCTTTCTTCGGGCTAGTCTCGGCATTTGGTGTCGTTGAGCTGGATCGGATTCCCAGAGCTCGCCTCAACACGGAGTACAAACTAACCAGCCTGTGTTCCGAGTCGTTCTTGCTTGCCTCCACTCGCGCCAGCTGCTGTTCCAAAGCAGAAATTCTGCCATCGCTGCCAGATAGTTGGGCTTTGTAATTCTCTCTGTCAAACGTAGTTCTCTCTAGAAGTTCTTCCATTTCTCTCATCTTAGTTTTTGCTTTTTGCTCAAACTCCTTTAACCCTTGTATCTGAAGCTGATAGTCCTTCTCTTTTGAGGCGAATCTATCCTCTATTTCTTTAATCCTTGTAAAAGAACACTTTCACATGTTAGTCCCTAACAAATCTCACTTTTTCAATATTACTTGCTTGCAATTCTGAGGTACACTTACCTAATGGTTTGGATTGATTATAAATATCAACTCAATAATTATTTTTTTAAGTCGTTAACAAACCAGAAAAAAAAACCTGATCAATACTACATGGCACAGATAAGTGATTAAGTACAAGCCTGGCCAATCAGACTGCGCGAAAAATACAATTTAAAACAAATCAAACTACGTACTGTAAGGGCACAGGCCTCACCAAGCAAATTGCGCAATAAATACATATCAGAGAAAAGGCCAAACTCGTTCCCAGGACTTTTCTCCGACCGCACCCATAACATAGTAAACTGGAAGCCCTGGGAACGAGATTGAAAACAGGCCTGTGTAATCATCAACATGATGCAAACAAATAAGAAGACAAAAAGCGCGAAATACGGAGCAAGCCTGACCAATTATAGTATTGTATAACGTGTGACACCGATAAAACAGGGAACACGGCTGGCCAGCCAAATAGCGTAACACAGAATGGCCGGTTTACCTTCTTTGAGTCTTGGTTGCATTTTGCTTTGCTTCTTCTCTCTCCGTTTCGATCTGGAGCAGAGTTTGCCTGAGAGAGTACGACTCATTCCTGATTTCTTGTTGAAAAGTTTCCTCGTGGTCGAGACGTTCGCGCAGGTCAGCGATCTCTCTCTTCGAACCGAGGCACTCGCCACCAAGAAGTTTTACCTGAGTGAAACGCAAAAAATGGAATTGGAAACACGGACTAATGAAGTTGTCAAATCACTCACTATCTTAAGTATTTATGATGCTGCGAGGTATTCTCGAAGTTGTTGCATGAGACACAAGACAAAAGCGTTAGTGAGCCACAAAGACATGTACCCTCTCACTGCCATCATCATCGCCATCAAGAACTTTTGCATTTATGATGAACTCACCTGCCGAAGTGATTCTTGCAGTTCTCGTCTAGTTTCCAGTCTCTCCGCATCAATCTCCGTCAACCTTCCTCTGAGATCTAACATTTCTGTCGTCGCTTTCGCCCTGGCGTCGTCACAGAGCCGCAGTTTTTTCTCCATTTCCTCAGCGGCTCCCCTTAGTTCAATCTTCTCAATCTCCACATTCTTTACTTTTTCCCTCAACTCTTCAACCGTTTTTTCCAGCGACATTTTTTCGAGCTCCTCGTCTTTCAAAGCTCGCCTCAGGTTCATGTTTTCCTTCCGTTGTGTTTCTCTTCCCTCCTCGGTTTCGCGCATGCGTCGGTGGGTTTCCATTAAATCTTTGCGTACATTGTCTCGTGTTTCTTCAGCCATCTTCAGCTGAACCTTCAAGGATTTGATTTCTCTCTCGCCATTGTCGCGGTTTCTGACAGCTTCAAGGTATTTGTCCTTCAGAGGACTGGTGGCTTCGTGGACACTTGTTGAGAGAGAGCTGTGAGTTTAAGAAAGACTAGACATAAGTTAATGCTTGTCATCAGTAACAGTATTATTTTTAAAAAATTTTGTTTGGGTCACGGACACTGACTCCTTGTACTGAAGGCGGTGTGCTGTTACTCAACGCTTCAGTTTCTCGCTGGTTCTAATAGCATTATTTTCAATTGACGTCACGGGTCTGCGCGAAACGCACACTGGGGTCGAAATGAGGACATGAGTCGATACGATCATTGTTTATTGCACGCATGTTTTGAAAATGGTTTATGATTTGCGAGTAGAATTTGTTCGATATTTTCGGTAATTATTGTCTTTCATATTTGCACATTTACGATAAAAAAAAGTTATCCGAGTTATGGAGGAAGTTATTCTGACGGAGAAAAGTCAATTTCTATTTTCACTTTTTGCCAAAAGCGAAATTCGCCAACAAGCCCCCAACAAGTCAAATGAAAGACCTCGGTTTCTAAATTTGTCGAAAACCAGAGCTTTAATGAGACTACATCTTGGTTAAGACGCAGAATCAATGGGTTTCAAACATGTACTGATTCCGGCAAGTTGAGACATCTGGTTTGTGTGAAATTTGGTTATGGTATCGGGCAAAGGTCAGCTAGAATTTTTTAAAATTTGTTGAAAACCGGAATTTACTAAGACTGCGTCTGAACTAAGGCGCAAGTTCAACTAATTCACCTTTTATAAAGCAAACTTTAACAGCTATTATGCATCTCTTTGGGTGATCAATTTGATCTTTAGTTAAACTTATCGGTCATATTTTTAAACGCTGTAGCAGCCGAGAGAGGAACTCGGTGATAAAACATAGAATAAGATGTTTCGTTTACTTCCTTACTTTTGTTTGCACCTCCAAATTTTCTTTTTAGAGTTTGTACAGAAAACCCAACAAAAGCGCATTAATGGTGGGGAAGGGGGGGGGACATTAGGGTTTGTGTGTTCGATGTCGCTTTATAGCTCTTATGTCCTTTAATTAAAATAAATCTGCTGAATTAATTCAAGTTAGAATTCTAAAACAAAACTGTTTTAACATGAATTTTTTTCAAGTTTCTTCTTCTCAACAAAACCGAGCTGAAAGGAATGGGGGTTGTAAAGCCGCATGGTTAGCCTAGTTGGTAAGACGCCAGTCTTTCGTGCGGGAGGCCCGGGCTCGATTCCCGGTGCCGGACCTTCACTCAGGGTCTTAAAACAACTGAGGAGAAGGTGCTGCCTTTGCTCTAACATCTGCAAACGGTTAGACCTTTCGCGCCTTCTCGGATAACTGATGTTAAACCGTAGGCCTTCGGAGTCCAGTAACTGGGTTGTAAAACCTGTTGGGTTCTCCGACTACCTGAGAGTAATGAAGTCAAACAAAAGAAAGTGACCAGAACAGAGACTTTATTATAACGTTAGTACACCCACCTCGTTTCTTCTATCTTCTTGTTCGCACCTTGTAGGTCATTCTGTAGAAAATGAGAAATGTTAAAAATAGCAAAAACAGCGATGTTAATAACAAAATATTTATAACTTCAAGAAGGATGGTCTGCGGGAGGATGTTAAGCTAAAACGCTGGCAAAAAATCCTAGAAGCCCTACGCAGAGCGAAAAATACTTCAGGGCTAACGTCAAAAAGGTTAGAGAATTAAAGCTTGACTGAGGCAATTCTCAAACGCGGAGTCTTCGTCTCTAAACAAAGAGCAAAGTTCACTTGGTTGTCTTACTTCAAGTTAAGGAGAAACCGAAAAGAAAATACTATAACTATGTTGTAACTGCAAAACTTTACGCAGGGAAATTGAAAGGAAGTGCTGGAGTACTAATGCACTTCAAAACCGTATAAAGAATTTTTTCGCGCGCTATTTTGTGAAATGAGCGTACGTCTGTAACTCGATAAACGCGTACACGGTCGGCGGTGCATCTAGACAATCGTAACATAAGATTGCTACTTTTTGCTCTACTAAGCACTCGATTGTTTTAAAAGAGTTAATTCATGGTTATCGCGTTATGGGTGCACCTGGGAAATTGGGAGAGCGCCAGAGAAGCTTATATACTAAAACGAGTCTATCGTGCTCTCCCGCTGACTTCCCGCGTGCAGCCATTACATGACGAACACACGATAACTA
>JAOBAT010072835.1:0-21449 GCA_026413305.1 Hydrozoanthus tunicans | reverse complement strand
TCATCACTCAAATACTTTGGCAGGGAATTGTGAAATAACTGACATGCGTATTCCGTGAGTGGTCTTATACATGTTACCTAAAACAGTAAAAGATCCTTTCTAGCAATATTTGGCCGCCTTAGTTGCCTCAAAAAATACAAACGTGAGGATACCTTTCTAACTATTGTTGATATGTGCACATTCCATTTTAAATCATGACTTATTGTGACACCTAATAACCTAGTGCTCTCGACCCGTTCAATGTTCACATTATTCACGGGAAGAACAAGTAATGACGTTGTAGGTGTACATGAAATGAAAGCATGGCATCCACAAAAAATATACTGCTGGAAGCCATGGGGCAATACATTTGAGTTGAAGTTACAACAAAAAAATGCATTTTCATAAAATTTGTTGACCCAGATCTTCCACGTTCGCAAGCTACACTCGATTTTGTAACTTATAAAGCTCCCTTGTTTTGTAATTGTTTTGCTTAACTGATTGGATATGAGGGATCAAATTGCTATTACGTTACATCATTTGGTCGTCTTTCATTCATGTGTCTTTGCCAGAAGTACACACTCTTGATGTTAACGTATTAAAAGAGTTTGGGATCAGTTTTTCACATTTTGGTAGCTGAAATGCTTGGCAATCCGATAGGCAAAAAAAAAAAATTTTGCAGGTTTTTGACTACCTAAAGCTAAGTCTGACACCTTTAGGCAAACCATTAGATAAGAGCGTTAAAGAAAACCATTAGGAATTTCGGCTCATCCATTGCAATTGTTAAGGAAAGCAAACCATTTAGAAAAACTGCTAGCTACCTGTTAGTTTCAACCCCAATAAGCTCCAAAGCATTAATGTACCAAATCCCATGGGCTGTCACAATTACTGATTATCTAGGATGAAAAGTAAATGCTCAGTGAAAAGTATGGGCTCAAGTTGCAAGAATTTAACTGATACATCCAGGACCGAATCTTTTTCAAAGATCAAGAAGTTAATCATTTTAAAACTTATGTTTTTCTTTAGATTTGTTTAGTAGACACAAACTTGAAGTAAATATCTTAGAAACAGCTTTTAAGATATGAACTGACTCAAATTTTGTCCCTGCTCTGATTGACAGGTGTTTGCCATGCTAAACCTGACTCCGTATGACCTCAGTGTGGACACCCTTGATGTACATGCTGTAAGTACTCATAAGTAGCAAGAATACTATTAGTAATGGTATTCTCTGTAGTTACTGCACATATTTCATAAATGTAGATACCAATACAATAGCAATTTATGTTACAGTTCTAAGGGTTCACTTATGTATAGTTTGTTGCCAGTTCATCATCTAAGCAAAACAATGAGCCTGTTTGTTACTGAAATTTTCAGGCAATTACCTATATTTAGATCAATGTTGTTGTGGGCAATACAGAGGTGCCTGTAGTGTGATAATTTCTAAACCATTTGGTGTGTATTTTACTCATCCAGTAAACTGAATAAATATAAAAAGATTTTTTTGTTGTTAACACTGTTCTTGTCCATTTCACAACTTCACTTGTTTCCACCTTCCAAAGATATCTGATTCATGAACATGCCCAAACTTTTTGATTCATTTTATTCCTGATCAGCACAATTAGAAAATTTATTACCAGCACATGCGTACATGAAACATTACGAGAATCAGTGAACTAGTCAAGTCATGATCATGTTTCAAGCAATATCTAAAGCAGTGGCTACACAGTTGTTGTGTGCAGTGGAAGAATTACAATGTGTAGCCACCTTTGAAACATTGTACAACAACATTGTACAATCCTATTCCTGCAACATTGCATGCAATGTTGCAAAGGCCTTGTAAGCTTGCGTTAAATATCTGCTCAATTCAACCCAACCCCATTTGAGCTTTTTTCCATTCGTCCAAGCCTCTCCTCATCCTAACAAAAATAAATGGTGCTGAACAATTGCAATGACACAATGCAACATTAAAATGCAGCCAAGTGAAGTAGAAAATATAAGTAAATTGAAAATGAAACTTGTCTATTAAAGTCCCTATCAAGCTAAATTTTTTATTTTTTAGATTAAAACTGTTGTCATCTGTGAACTCAAAATTGGAATAACCAAAGAAAATTTCCATGTCTAAGTATGCTCTTTAATAAGAAAAGATCGGAATGTAAGTTTTGACCAAGCAGGCCGGGGACTGGTAACCTGTGATGTAGCAACAGGGAGTTATGTGGTTTTTGTTTAAAAAATTTTATTTCTGTAAAAAAATTTCATTAATTTTTTATTTCAAACATTTTCAAGGGAATAATTCAATGATTAAAGTAATAGCAATTTGACTATTGTAGCCAGAATTGAATTTTTTGAGATAAAAAAATCGTTTTGCATGCTTCATGCCTGGTGCTACGTCCTATGCCTCCTGCTATGTCATCATTGCACACTTCAAGTCTAAAAGATGTAACAGGAATGGTGAAAAAAGGTTATAATTTCAAAAATAACTATTTTTAAAGGGTTCTACTTTTCATCTGTAACTTAAAAAATAAGCTTGAAGGTGAGGAGTTTGTGGGTAGATAGAGTCCTCCCTCGTTTTTCCATTGAATTGGCAGCTAAATAACATGGAATCTTTCGGGTTTTGATATGGAATAGCAATGAGAGCCTTTTAAAGAATTTTTAAATTGCTTCAAATTTGTTGTTTCTTGCATATTTCCGCATATGTTTTCGGGTTTGAGCTATTTACCAGTGTGGGTAATCTGATTATTTTTCTTCTTGTGGCCAAAATAGAGTGGTGCTGGTAATCTGCCATGCAGGTAATTGCCTGGAAATTACAGTGGTAATTCCTGAATAAACTAATAATTTATTAATTAATTTTATTTAATATTCCAGTGAATGCAGATCTATCTGCCTTTAGTTTTTAATTAGTACAAAATTTACATTGTTATTGCAGGATAGGAACACCTTTCACAGG
This sequence comes from Hydrozoanthus tunicans, assembly GCA_026413305.1. Taxonomy (NCBI): domain Eukaryota; kingdom Metazoa; phylum Cnidaria; class Anthozoa; order Zoantharia; family Hydrozoanthidae; genus Hydrozoanthus; species Hydrozoanthus tunicans. The sequence continues at coordinate 18,526 of JAOBAT010072835.1, read as the reverse complement.
TTTGACAAGTTTAATTCCAAATACAATCCAGTTGGTAAGTTATTTTTCTTCTGTACCATGCCTCATAACAAACTTGTTTGCAGAACTTTACTCTTCAAAACAGTTAAAACAAATGATCACTTTGTAGGGGTTGAACAATTGCATACACTCTTGAATATTTATACAACTGACAATAATTATTGTTGTTATTTTCTCAAGATGAGTTAACCTAAGTGTATAGAAATCCAACCTTTGGTTAAAAAGCTAGAATGAATAACACCAATCATTTGTACTCTTCAATGCCTTATTTTATTAGAAACTCAACCACCAGTTCAAGAGTTAAGCCATTGTTGGATGTGAAATAGTTTTGGTTTGGGCAAAAAATGATTTGGAGTTCTTTTTTAATTAATAATTAGGTGCAATTAAAATTGCATTAAATATCAATTTCAGGTGATGGTAAACTTCGCGAGATTTTCCTCAAGACCGATAACCACTTTAAAGGAAAATACTTTGCACAGTTAATGAAAGAAGTGATTGGTGACCTTGAAGAAAGCAAGTATCAGAATGCAGAGTACCGAATATCAATTTATGGACGGTCTCAAAGTGAATGGGACAACTTGGCTCATTGGATGGTAGACAATAAAATGTATTCAAATAATGTTCGATGGCTTATTCAAGTTCCACGGTTATAGTAAGTATTTTAAGATTCCTAATCTGCTCTTGCTTGAAACATTGATTTTTAAAACTTAATACAAATTTTTGGTTCCTTTTGTTTAGATTGGTAAACTCTCCCAACTAGAGCCCAAACTATTTTCTGAACAAGTTAAGGAGAGTTTTGGTTCTTCTTCAACAGTCCACTTTGTTTGATCAATTCCCGTTTTATCATTCCCAACAACTTATTTTGTATGTATTATGTGTGGAGAAGTTGTATATTGATAACTGACTGGGACAGCAAGGGTTCAGAAAAGTTTGTTTCTGCTACCTAAGTGCCATCACAAAACAACTCAAGTAAGAATGAGGGTACCTGACTGAATATAGCTTAATTTGTTATACTGCTGAATACCCAAGAATTTTAACAAATGGTGTCTTCTCTTATTTTTACACAGTGATGTATACAGATCCAAAGGACTTGTAAAAAATTTCGAAGAAGTATTAGAAAACATTTTCATCCCTCTGTTTGAAGCAACAGTTAACCCCCAATCACATCCAGATATTCACAAGTTTTTGACCCAGGTTGGTATCAAATTTAGTTATATTTAACCATACATGTACATAATTATGTAAAATAAAGAATGAACGTTTTAAAAGTAGCTTGCACAAAGTTTATAAACTGTTTCAAAGAGGAAACTTGTTACATTCTGTCTCAATTGATTTCAGTCATAATATTAAAATAATTATAATTGATAAACTGTCTCATGACTTAGGTCATAACTTTGAAATGAATGAGACATTTCAGTTGCTACTGCTAGAACTATGCCTGATGAAGATTAGCAGTAGCATCTGAAAATGTCAATATCATTTATTAAGGAATGAAATCATGAGACTACAAATTAATAACTAAGTTCTTTTGATCATTTAGATGTCAAAAAGTGCTATAAAAAATGAATAAACTATCGTTACAATATCAATGAAATACTATATTTTACTATTTACCTTGTTCAACGGATAATCCCTTTCACTTAATAAGCAGGAATTACAATCAGTTTTGCCACATTCAGGTACAACTTTGGAAGTGATACTTTAAGTTAATATTGAATTTCAAATCCTTTCAGTTTCCTCCAGTGCAGATTAATCATAGCCACCATGAGGCCAACTGACGCACTTGCCTCGGTAAAATTTAGGGAAAAAAAATATAATGCCAGTTTCTGTAATGTAGTTTCAACTGTAACCTAAGCTGAAAGTAGCATGTGACTTCATAAAAATGTAGACTGTGCTAGTATTGAAAAAGTCATCATTTACGTCATTGGTGCTTGTAACTTCTTTAATATCTTGTCTCTTTGGCCAGTAATGATTATCTGAGTCTGGCCAACAACTTTAGTTGTTGTCACAGGGATCTGCGTGTTCCACATTCAAAGCCTAGTTGCTCTGGTAAAGAATCCTCTTAAAAATCTGGAACATATTCATGTACTGATTATATAAGTTCTAAGGATGAAGTTTTATAATTTTTTGGGAGGGGTTACCCAAAGACTCCCTATGGTTCACTCTAGCCAATGGCACTTGCACAGAGGAGCTTGCACCTTAAGCACTCGCATACCTAGAATTATACTCAAACTGCCTCAGTTAATAAGGGCCTGCAGTGATTAAAAGTATTTCAATTACTTTTTGCAGGTTGTTGGGTTTGACAGTGTTGATGATGAAAGCAAAGCAGAGACACATCTGTTCCAAGCAACCAGCCCGTTGCCAGGTGACTGGAAATCCATGGATAACCCTCCCTATGCTTATTATCTCTACTATATGTACTCTAACATGGTGGTTCTCAATCATCTCAGAAGGTAAGGTGACATCCAAGGTACTCTCCCTATGCTTATTATCTCTACTATATGTATTCCAACATGGTGGTTCTCAATCATCTCAGAAGGTAAGGTGACATCCAAGGTACTCTCCCTATGCTTATTATCTCTCATATATGTGCTCTCAATCATCTCAGAAGGTAAGGTGACATCCAAGGTACTCTCCCTATGCTTATTAACTTTACTATATGTACTCTAACATGGTGGTTCTCAATCATCTCAGAAGGTAAGGTGACATCCAAGGATAACCCTCCCTATGCTTATTATCTCTACTATATGTGCTCTCAATCATCTCAGAAGGTAAGGTGACATCCAAGGATAACCCTCCCTATATCTATTATCTCTACTATATGTATTCCAACATGGTGGTTCTCAATCATCTCAGAAGGTAAGGTGACATCCAAGGTACTCTCCCTATGCTTATTATCTCTCATATATGTGCTCTCAATCATCTCAGAAGGTAAGGTGACATCCAAGGTACTCTCCCTATGCTTATTAACTTTACTATATGTACTCTAACATGGTGGTTCTCAATCATCTCAGAAGGTAAGGTGACATCCAAGGATAACCCTCCCTATGCTTATTATCTCTACTATATGTGCTCTCAATCATCTCAGAAGGTAAGGTGACATCCAAGGATAACCCTCCCTATATCTATTATCTCTACTATATGTACTCCAACATGGTGGTTCGCAATCATCGAGGAGGGAAGCGACATCTTTTATGCCATCGAAATTTCAGTTTTGCCTTTTTTATTTGTCAGGGAGCGTGGATTCAATACGTTCGTCTTACGACCTCACTGTGGTGAAGCTGGCCCCGCCCACCACCTAGTTACATCATTCATGTTGGCAGAGAACATTTCACACGGCTTGTTGCTGCGTAAGGTTAGTATGTGGCAGTAATGTGGTTCTCATGTGACATCCACTTTCACCCTACTACTTTCAACCCGTTCGAGAAAATCGATCGTGCACGGAGCAGAAAACGAAACAAACTTGAAGACTGAAATTTGAACGATCATTAGCAATTTTATAAAGAAAGATGGTGCGCGATTTTGTATAAAGGTTGCATGATATCCGTCATGACTCTTCATACAGCAAGTAAGATTTATTTGTTGTGTCACTTTGTTTTGTGTTATCTGTTTGTTTTAAAGATTCAAAGAACTCAGTCCGAAGACTGACGTTTAAAATAGCCGAGGGACGATCGCTCGAGAAGAATGCCTTAGTAACTCGTTCGTTTTGCCTAAATGTTTTCGCAACGGAACCTACAACTCGTGCACAACTTTATTAGCTTCTAAGAACAGTAAAATCAAACTAAATGTCTTACTGTAACTGACTCGAATAATAAAATTGATCCCAGCTAAAAAACCTAAGCATGATTGCGATTTAAAGTGTTCGAAAACTGCAAATCAAAACTTGAACACTGAAACCTACTTAAGTTTAGCGATGCACGCGAGTATTGTTCGCGATCAAAAATGCCCGCGATTTTTTCACGAGCAAAATTCGAGCAGATCGCAATCAAGGTGCGATCAAATTGAGAGCAGATCGCGACCTCTGACCGCGATCTGCTCGCGAGATGATCGCGATAAATGTACTTATGATTCTGAGCGGCACTGTACGAATCAGTTACTAATAGCAGCTTTTCATTATACGTTTTTAAACTGACGTGGATTTGGTTCCTTTGTAGGTACCAGCAGTGCAGTACTTGTACTACCTGGCCCAGATTGGTATTGCCATGTCACCATTGAGCAACAATGCTCTGTTCTTGAACTACCAGAGCAATCCTCTGCCCAATTTCCTTGAGCGAGGTCTGGTGGTGTCGTTATCTACTGATGATCCACTGCAGTTCCATTTCACCAAGGTAACTAGTTGCATATATACTGAAGTTAGAGAAAAGCACATGTATAGGTAAACTTGGTACATTGTATGAGGTAGTATAGTTAATCCCAAAAAAGATATACACATGAAAAAGGAGGAGTAAAAGTAATTATCGGTTAGTTTATTGTACTCTATATTTAATTTTTTGAAAAAAAGTATTTCCTAAGGACAGACTTAGATTCAGTATGTAGAAAAGCTTTCTTTGTTACTGGCCTTCTTAACCTATGCAGTATTTTTGATAATCAACAATGAAAAGCATTGCATTTGGTTGGTTGGTTTTGTCCGTGTTTTAACTGCTACCTTGACTCGCTGCTAGGAGCCTTTGATGGAAGAGTACAGCATTGCGGCCCAGGTGTGGAAGCTCAGCCCTTGCGACATGTCTGAGTTGGCCAGGAACAGTGTGTTGATGAGTGGTTTCCCCGACTCGGTATGCATGTGTGTTTAATAATAGTTTACTGGCAAAAACCTTGCTTTGTTGAACATGTTTTCTTTGGTTATCTGTTGAGACTAGTGGATAGATTACACACGAAACTTTCTTTTTCATAGTTTTGCTTAGGGAAAAGAGTAATGAACAATCTTTGGGTTTTCCTCGCACAATAATCAGCCATGCTCATATAACTTCTTTGACGTTCCTGGAAACTAATGAGTGGGGAAGAAGGGTGAGAGGGTGGGGTTGGGGGGGGGGAAGGGGGAGGGTGGAGGGTTCCAACGGATAGTTCTTTTGATTTTTCCGAAAATGGGTGTGGTTGTAGGGAGGGAGTGGGCTAAGCTAAACCTGATTTTCTAGCGATATTTTTTGGTAAATTATATGCGGTTTGATTATCTTAGTGAGTACTTTTACGCTTTCTAATGTTTCTATATCTTTATCAAATGCTCAACTTGTGTTGCTGCAGGTGAAGCGTCACTGGCTGGGTGAGAACTACGCCAGACCAGGCGCTGATGGAAACGACGTCACGAAAACTAACACGCCGGACATTCGAGTGGCTTTCCGTCATGAGACGCTAAATGAAGAACTGGCCACGTTATGCACTGCTGCCAAGTCAGACTGAGTTCCTGAATGCATTCACGTTAAATTAGTCTTGTTCAAACCAAATTGTTATAAAGACTAGTACTGTTTCGATAGAGTACATGCCCTTGTACACAAGCAGGGCATTCTAAACTTATTTTACTTAGTCACTGCATTCTTAGTTTGTTCGTGGAAAGTTGATCATTCGGTTGTAAAACTCCCCCAAAGTTTATTATAAAAAGAAAATTTCTCACTGCTGCAATGTCGAAATAAACCGCAAAAGTACTACCGCATCTTAGAAATTTGCGGTAGTACTTTCGCGATTTACTGGGAAATGACGTAGGTATAGCAAAGGTCTTTCGGTATGAAGCTGTGGGCAACTGTTGGATCCGTGGAGTAGCGCTGTCTTTAATCAGCCGATTATCTTACCACAGAGCGTTTAAAGAGTTTATTTTAGACCATGTTAAAGAGGTGGCGTGTTTTCGTAACTTGATTGGAACGGTTCTTACAGCTGTTGCTTAACAGAACAGTCACGCGGCCCAAGTCCAACCTGAGACCAAGGATGTTGTCGGTTGCACTTGGGTGGGTAATTTTAGCATAGGCTTGTCGAGCGATTTGGCAACATGAGATCGAGAATCACGCGAATAGTTGACACGCGGATCGATACTTGAAATTATTTGCATAGAGTTTTATCACCAACGTGAACTTTGTCAAAAAGAATGAGTTGAGTCGAAGCCTGTTGATGAAAATGCACTTCTTTACAAAATTTAGTGTTTAATTGTTTAAAATAGTTCAAAACGGAATCCTGTCGCCCTCTTGGCCCAAGGTTCTGTTGAAGGGTTCAAGCCATTTCCCCCCTTGCTTTCTAAGAATGATTGAAGGGCTTGGTTTCTCCGAGCTATGCTAAGAAGACCTCTCGTTCGCTTGTAAGATACAGCAAGAAGTCAGTAAGAGATAGAAATAATAGCCAGTGGATTCAAAAGCACAGATCTTTAGTTATTTTAAAGGAAATTTTTGGTTTACTTAGAATTGCAAGTATTTGCTTTTTAACAATTTTACGTTCCTTTTTAATCAAAATCAACCTTATTAGGTACGTGTATTATATTGTTATTGTCAAAGAGATCAGAAACCGTTATATTGTTATATATTTTTAGCAAAGGCAATTTATGTTATGACTTTGTTAAATTAAATTTCCGCCTAATTAAGGCTTGAAAAAAAAGATTTATTAAAATATCAAAACATCCCTGTTGACTTGTTGTGTTGAATGATTTAAAACGTTCGCTCCAACAGATGTTTAAAAAGTACCTGGTATTGAATATGGAGTTCCACTATTGGAAACAAGCTTGGCATTTGAGGTCATAATCACGTCAGTAAGGGAAAATGGGGCATGCTGGTTACAGACGTGTGTAGTAGGTCGAACCAGAGCACGACGGGTGGAGCTTAATTACATGTGGTTAAAGATAAAATATCTTGAAAACTGCCGAATCAGGATTAAGCTCTCGTATAATCTGCGTTTGAGTTGTACAATAAAACAAACTTCTCAAGTATGTATGAATTTGATAATTTACACCAGCCAATTAAAGTTTGTCAAGAGGGATACGGTGGAAGTGTTCTAGGAGCCTGACTGAGTGAAGGCCATGACAAATTCCTGCACCCTACTGAACACATCTCAGATTTTGTTGACTACCACCTTAAACCTTTAGTCAAAAAATTACCATCATATGTAAATGATACTAACCAATGCCTTAACATTCTTGTCACTAACTAATATACCCACTAGTTCTCTTCTTGTAACACTCGAAGTTTTATCACTCTACACCAACATTCCCCACAATGAAGGAATTAACGCCTGTGACCATTTTCTTCGCTAACGTTCCAAAAAATCCATTTCTCTGGCACTATTTGCGATCTTATTCGCATCATTCTCACTATGAACAATTTTACTTTTTAAAACAAGAAACACTACCTTCAAACTCGCGGTACTGCCATGAACACCAAAATGGCCCCTTTTTCCAACCTCATTTTGACGCTTCCTACAAACCGTACACATGAATGTGATACATTGACGATATCTTTGTTATCTGGACTGAAGGCCTGGATAAATTGAAGATTTTCGTTGATTATCTCGACAACATTCACCCCACGGTTAAATTCACTAGTTCACATTGTATTACGTAGTGATGCGAATCCGCATGATCAATGCACGACAGAAACCCGTCCCAAAACCCATCTATAGGACGACAAATACCACAACTTACGTAAGGTAAGCAAAACACTTTTATTTACCGTCAATATCGTCTATTTGTAAATCATCTATCAAAAAATTAAAACAATTCTGATTGGTTTTTAAACTCAGTTTAGACTACAGAATCAAAGTCCAATGACGTCACTTATTTCGTACTGTTTGTTGTGGCAGCCTGTGGTACCGTTGCGATAAAAACTGAAGCACTTGTCCTTACACCACTAATGGACGGAATTACCAAATACACTTTCACCTCCACAGGTGAGACATGGTTTATTAAATCACACATCACTTGTGAAACCAAAAACTTTTAAATCTGTCTTTGTTTATTTATATATTTAGATTTATTTTCTTATTACTATTGTTATTTTTCGAAGCTACCTCTGCTTTCATTTATTAGTTTTCTATTCGTTAGTTCTATTGATTTGAACTCTGCCCAATACGTCACTTAGCATAAATATTTTTAATTTGTAACACACCAATTTTGTACTACAGTACCTGAAGAGGGCTGGTTTGGCCAGCTGAAATTTAGTGCTTTAAAAGATCAAACTTTCTCAACAAACCAATAAAATTGAAAGCAAAACGACGGTTTTACTGAGCTGAAATTGAGGATTAATGTATTTGGGGTTCCGCCGCCCATGAAATAGAAGTATTTAAATCTGTCCAAAGGCCGGCTAGCGTTCAAGAGACTGGTTACTAAAGAGTAACGGGTTAAACTTTTTTGCGTTTCAACTTTCAACCGAAACTGGTTAGGTTATAAAAGGTTACGCGTATTTTTTTCTCGTGCGCATTCTTCGCGCCCTTTTTTGCTCCAGGCTCCTAAGCTAGATTTAGCCAGCTCCCGGTAGATTAAACGGTGTCCAGCCATTTAATGCCAAGTTGGTACTATTGGTTTTGAATTATGCATTGACATGTATGTTATCATGCAATGTTTTTCCGAGTTGGTCACTCAAAGGAACTTTGATGGCTCAGGAACGTCGTTAAGAGCTGTTAAATTGATTCGAAATTGTTCTTTGCGTCAATGCACGAAGATGAAACTTGGAACAGTGATCAAAATTCTTCCGCGAAGCAGAATTGTTACCAAGCAGCGAGCGGCTGGCTGTTCATTCAGCAACGCAATGAGTTGTACCGAGTGCGAGTTGTTTTGAAAGTTATTAAAAAGTAAAAATGATTACAAGATTACTTTTTTGCTTTCTGTTTTGGCTTAATGATATCAAATGTTCTAGTCTCCAAGCCAAAGAGTCGGAAAGTCTCGACCCTGCGAACAGTGTTTTGGATCTCAGGCCAAATAATACAAATAATGCAGGAGAGGAGACGAGCTATGGGGACTTTGTAAAGATTCTAAGTTCACCTATTTATGCCGAGAAAGAGTTTTACGTAGTCATCGCATACAAGACTGCATCTGTAAGGATTTTGTCTGTTGAGTTCGTTACATACAGCTTTGGTGACGTTAGAAAGCAGGATCACTTTAAACATCGTTTTGTTGCTCATGCTGCAGAAACAGCCGAAACAGTGGTGCGGAAAATTCGAGTTACTTTGCCGGATGCTCTCGTTTACAGAGAGAACAGGGCCTTGAACATTGTGTCTGACTTGCATGCTGAGAACGCTGTTATTTCAGTTTTGATTTTGGATGCAGGGGTTTGGTTAAATACGGGTGACCTGGATCATTCATTTGAAGTGATTTTTAGTGACGCTAAAGATGTTACTCTTCTTCCTCCCTTGCAAAGGCCTGAGAAACCCGGCTTCTGCTTCAACTGGTTGTGGGATAATCTGCTTCCAAGTTATGACAAAAAGATTCAAAAGTGTCCTTCTTTTAATGGTATGTACGTTGTATGCATGAAAAGAGATAAGATAGTCAGCAGTCTAGATTACACCAATTTCACTCAAATTCTATTGTTGACAAAGAACAGATCAGCTGGAGTAGGGTTTGGATTGTTGACAATTGGTGGGTGGGGGAATGGGTCTCACAGATTGTTAAGAATCTATTCTAGTGCAAATCAGCTAGACAACGGTTTGGAAGGGGGAAGGGAAGTTTAAGGTCATTTTTATAACATGCCATTGGGCTTACATACATTTTGAAAAATCATTAAGATTTATTCAAAACTAAATACAGATCAGCTAGAGCAGGTTTGAATGGATTTCTAACATGCAAGGGTTCACACAGATTGTAAAAATTAACCATGGGTCAAAGTCATCATTAACAAAAACAAAAATGGGTTAAAAGTCAAAGAGATCTGAAACCGAATTTCTTATGAGTGGTAATGGTTTTTTTAAAACAACATTTCATGTTAATGTTTTCCTAAAAAATATCAAAGTGTTGGTTTTAACCCCTTAACAAAAGCATTAAGCTTCCCTTTCGTACAAAAATATGAAGATCTCCCCTCTCTCCTTCCCCCCTGGGAATCTGGCATTTATGGTCTTGTGATTTGAAAAGTGCCTGTCATTTGTGAAATATTTTTGGAGCTTTACAAAACATGTTTTTTTCTGCATTTATTTTTACTTAGATGTTGTGGACATGGTTAAATTTCCTGTTGCTTTAACTGGAAAAGAGGAAGGCTTCAAAAGGTTATCTTTCCTTTTTGTGTCAATTAGAATTGAGAAGCTTCTGCAGAGTATCAAGCTTCATCCCTGACTAGTAGATATGAGTGTATAGTTAAAACTATAGTGCATGCAGATCTAGATGTAATTAAAATTATAGTGCATGCATACAAAAAACTGGCTGCATGTGACAGCAGTGTACTTGTTTCAAACAGTTTTCTTCACTTTTGTCTTTTTCTTAGATGTGAGTTAAACATGGGTTAAATTATGAACTGATATTTTCTTAATTGATATTAGGTAAATGATCTACTGAATTTGCTTCACTATTACAAACTAGTTATAATTAAGTACCAAAATTTAGAATATTAAAATTATGTTTTGAGTTAATTTACTCTATATGAATGTTGTTCATTCTTTGGCAGACAGCTCAATTTTTTTGAAAGCTCAATGCTTGAAACAAATGTTTTTGATTTATTTTGATCTGTGGATATTAAAAAAATTATACAATGAACAGATAGATAAGTTTTACAGTAATGAAATATATAGTTGGAACTATTGTTTCAAATTATTTTTAGGTTTCTGGAACCTTTGGCTTGGCCTGACAAGCAGTTGATGGATGCTCATCAGAATTCTGATTCAAGGTAATATAAATGAAGTTGGTTTCGTGCACCTCGGTACATATTTTACAGAATCAACATATATATGTACTGATTTGTAAAACCTTGGTAGGGTGGATAGAAGATTATACAATGAGCTCACAAACTAGGGGAGTTCAGGAAAGAATTTTTTTTATCTTATAGTAAGACAAGTATGATTTAACAAGAGTGTCTTTTTAAAATTTCTAACTTAAGCCATCTTTCAAAACTAAGAAGTTGTTACAACCAGTAGGAAAAATGTCAAGATGAGTAAAAAAATTGTATCTGAAAAAATTGTTGATTGTTCTAACTCTTTATCTTGCAGAAAGAAAGACTGTGTCATCTTTGAAGAAAATCATTATATACTCCACAATTATTTTGATTTCTAAAAGTAATTACAAACATCATATAAATTATTATATACATATATATATATATATATATTCAATTGATTTTACAGATTCACAGTGTCAGTTTGGTTGTATATATTTGAGCCTTGTAGTGGGCCAGGAATGTGCAGCATTGTTCATCATAGAAAGAACAATTTTTTGACACCTCTGTTGGCACTTACATCAACAGGTACTGTATGATTGTTTTATACAAAACTTTAAAAATATTGATAAGTGTTACAACTTACTGAGGCTTTGCAGTCAATGAAAGCTTGCATTTTATTGTATTAATGTTTTTTGACTTAGCCCAGATTGGTATTAACAAAACTGGTTAAATGCAACCACCATTGCAGGTCAGATGCATATTCAGGTTGCCTTCAGTGATGGCAATGCATATGCTTTTCTCACAAATAGCTTCATGCCAACACACACTTGGCTCCACTTGGTGATGACAACTGACAGGACTCTTGTAAGTAAACTAGCTACGTGAAGAATTATTATCATGATGATAATAATTACAATAACAATAATAATAATAATGATAACTTTATTATTATAGCTCGTCACTTTAAAATCCTCATAAGAACTGTCAACTGTTAGAGCTAGACACTTGTAGAGTTCTTTTTTGTTAGTAAATTAGATTTTTTTTTCATTAATTTAGTTTTTTCTTTAGAGATTATTAGTCAGTTAGCTCTAATATTATATTTTCATTCCTCCTTGACCTTTAGGTTACGTGTTAAGCGCCCTATTGGTGTCTGATAGTGTAGCACTCATACGTTTTATACTGCTTCATAATAATAATGATAATAATAATAATAATGATAATCATGACTGTGGTTGCAGTTTCAGTTATGATTCTGATAGTATTTCATTTACGATGGTCATGTGTCATTCAGGAGCTTACACATTTAAACAGAACAAAAAGTATAACCATTTATTTATGATTAGCAACCCAATGTCTCAGTGACTTAATATAATATATATTGGTTTTCAGATAACGGTGTCTACGACACATGGCAGCAATCTCCAAAAACGCCAAATCTTCAAGCATGACTTGTAAGCTTTCATTTTTGATGTGTTTGTTTTAAACTGTGTGTATAATATTCGTGAGCCTTCTGCAAGGTCTTACTCTAAGTCTGTATTGTAGTCCAATTTTGGGAAGCTAGAACCACTTTATAGACTTAATGAATTTTTTTTTTTAATTTTGTTGGTAGTTCTATAGATAGTAATTATTGAAAAAGGTGCAATTTGTCAACAGACACTTCCCAGGTTTCTAAAATGTTTCTAATCAAATTAGACAGTGGCCAGGGTCTTAATGTATATATGTTGACCTTTAGAACTACAAACTCCCAGAATTAAGCCTTTCTAGAAACTCAGTCAGTCTCAGCCAGTTTATCCTCATCAAAAATTTTCTTTTGTATTTTTGTTATAAGGGGTTGATGTATTTAAACTATTGAAGATGAGAAGCAAAAATCTAGCAATTCCTATACTTTGAGCCAGAAAAGCTTATAACTAAAAATCATTCTTGATTATTTTTCATTTTTCGTCTCTTTTGTTCACTTGTTTCTGTTGAACTGTACTGTATGTAGTATAAACACTTAATTATGTTCCTTAATATGTACTACGACACCATGTCCTTTAACTGTAACTAAGATGGTGGATAACTGAAGAGGTCCAAAGGACGAAACCGGTTCGGTATTGTAAAGCCAAACTTTGTTAATATAAGTGTGTAGAAAGCTTGAAATTGAGTTGCAGGGCAACAAACATTCATCAAGAACAAAGCAAAAATCTCCCAAACTTATAACATGAAAAGTATGAAACCTAGTTGGAAGAATTTATCAATACAACAATGGTTGTAGTGGGGCTGAAGCAGTTAAAAGTAGTTGTAAATTTTAAATCTTGCATTTTAGGTCTTCCAGTGGGGTTGTTCATTTCAACGACACTGATGGTTACTGGGTAATAGGTGGCACAGCTGGGTTTGCATCGTTTCGAGGGTTTATTGGCCATTTGCGGATTTATCGCCGAGTTGCAATTTCGGACCATCAGGTTTGATGTGGATGCTTTCTTTAGTTACAGATTGGCTCCTTAGTAATCTTTGCTTTTAAATTATGTGCTTTGTTTAATTCATAAGAAGGTTTTTGTTTTCCATTTCTTCTATCTCGATTGTCTGCTAATAAGAGATTGGTTCTTTCTCTTCTTCCTCATTATTTTTCTATTTTCATTTTCTGTGATTTCTTTTATTCCTTTACCTCACTATTGTCAATTTTCTTCTGTATTCTTGGTTGTGCCTTATCTTTCTTATTTTCCAATTACTATCCTTATTTTCCTTCACCCAATTCTCGTGTTCCCCCTCCCATTTTTTTATTTTTTAATTCCTTGTACCATCCCTATATTTCTTTCTTTTCCCTCACTCTTCTTACTCTATTTGAATTTGCTCTTCGATTTCTTCACTATTTAAGTTCTATCTCTTCCTGATCCACACTTTTCTAAATATTTCGCTTCCTTTTTATCTAGCTGCCTTTTCATTCCCTTTTCTTTCTTCTCCTCATTCACTCCCTTTTTTCCCTTTTCTTTCTTCTCTGTATTATAATTTTCATTCTCTTCCTCCATTCATCTGTGTGGTTACCAACCAAATTCTCCCATTTTCCTCTTCTTTCCATCCTCCTAGCATTTCTACTCCTCTTTGTTTTCTTTCCATTCCATTCCTTCTTCTTTTAGATATGTTGTTGGTACTAGCTACTTCACAGCCATTGTTTTCTTTACTTTAGGGTAACCTGTTACCGTAAAGTAAAGATTATGAACCAATTATGGTTTGTTAAAATTGCTTTTAATGTTGATATACGCTAGGTTTTCACACCACCAGATGATCATTCAATGTTCAGACTAGGTATGTATAATGTATGTTTAAACAGGTATTATTTTTATATGGTATTTGTTTGTACTTTACATGTTACTGTTATGGAAAACCATCTAATTATTGTTCAGTCACAAGTTGCAAAGAACTGTCAGAGGCCCCACTGAAAGTTGGATAGCTGAGCAGTCCTGACGAGGCCCAACAAAGCTGCAACAGCTCTCCACTGCTGCTAACAGTCAGACTCAAACTATTCTTAGGGTCCAGTGCAGGGCTTTTTCCTTCTGATCTGTGAGGCCTCAGTGCCGTTTTACTGGCGGTTTTTAGTATCATTAGTACTCATTTGCAATACTGCTGATTATTCCCACAAGCACAACGCTTGCTTTCCTCTGATCGGTGTAAAGGTAACTTTGTAAAGACATCGTGCATTTCAGCTCTGATGAGCTGGCCATGTCCACTGCATGGACGTCTGTCACCTTCCCAAAAGACTATTCTACAGCAAGATGTCCACAGGCAAGCATTCACTTAGAAGTCCAAAGTTGCGCTTTAAAGGAACTCTGAAAGCACTGCTTAAGCGATGTGGCATTCTTTATACCACCTGGGAAGAGTCTGCCGAGGATCGTCCTGCCTGGCATTCTCTCATAAAATCTGGTGTGACTGGCTTTGAGGGAGGCGTCTCGGGGACAAAGCACATGCAGAGAAGGAAAGTCTAAAGATCTCCACCTCCTACCCTGGCCCAGCGCCGCTTATCCCCTGTTCCAACTGCAACAGACTTTTCAAGGCAAAGATCGACCATCTTCGCACACACCCCACTCCCAGTGATGTAGAAGTTGTAGTCATCTTTGCTTGCGAATGATAAACATCATATAGACTTCTGCAAACAGATATTTGACAGAGCATCTATCATCTCATACTATTATCATCTTGCAAACCTTATTGGACTTTAAAAAACTGAGTTACAGTAAAGCCTCAAACATGTTTTTATCCCTCACATCGCAGACCTTGAAGAACATTTTCGACAATGTGTCAAGTTGTCAACCACTACAGAAGAGCTTATTTTGGATCACACCTATAAAGTTGATCCGAACGACATGGAACTAACCGGTAAGATCGTTGGGAGGTTTCGTGATAGCCTACTAATTATTATTACTTGTTGTTACTCAATTAATGACAAGTTGAAACTCTGTAAAAACCATTGTCATTGTATGGCTGACAAACTCTGTAAAGCTCGGGTAATGAAGCTCAACATCAGCTACAAAACGTATAAAATTCCATCCATTGTGGAACCTTTTCGTTTACTAATTAATTCAACACGTTCGTTACACTTCAATGTAAGCGTAATGCTTGTAAGCGTAATGTACTTAACGTTTATCGCTTTAGCATGACAAATTATTCGGCGGTGCAGTGGCCGAGCAGTTTAACGTGGTCGACTTGTAATCGTGGGGACGCAAGTTCAATCCCCAGTCAGATCACTGTGTTGTGTTCTTTAGAAAGACACTTTACCCAACTTGTTCCAGTTGACTCAGCTGTATAAATGAGTACCAGTTCTGCTGGGGGATAACCTGTGATTGATTCATGTTCTGTCCAGGGTGAGTCCAAGACTCGAATCCGCTAGTTTCGGCTTAGTGAGCCACTTGGCTCGAGAAAAGATTTATGACAAATTTTTGAACCTCGTATTGCAAATACGGTTCCCTTAATTTCCGTCAAGGTTGGAACTTTAAATCTTTTCCATTCACAAATCACTGTGTAGATAAAAAGCTAAACGTAGAAAAAGAAAAGCGATTGAACATTATTTTGCTGAAAAGTTTTGTGCACTGTGGTAAGCCGATTTGAAATCCACAAACTACTTTACAGTCTGTTATGGAAAAAAGCTTTTCTTCTCTAAAACTCGCATTATTGATAAATGTTTTATTAGCCAAGCTCGTTGCTCTTTCTTGTTACCCTGGCTAACTCCTTCAGTCTCCCAGCTAGAGCCTTGCATACTTTTCGTTCAACAAGTTAAGGAGAATTTTGCTTTTTACACAGTTTTCTTTGTCTATCTAAATTCCGTTTAGAAAACCAAAAACAAACAGCTTTTAATTTTGTTCTAGATCGATGTCCCTCGAACGAGAGGACCCTTCGGGAAATCATTGACGAACGAACCGAAGCACACCAGAAGAAAAAGTTTTGTGACGTGCCTCTGTTTGGTGGGACTCCGGAAATTGACAAAGTTGTGCTTGTGGCAATTCGTAATGGTACCTCCAACCAAAGTACAGTCTCTGAGAGTTTATTTAACACGGCAATCGATATTTTGGTAAGTTACAAAACATAGAATATGAACTATTAGAATTATATTCCACTTCAGTGATTTTTTCTGGTAGCTGATGCTCAAATAGCTGAATTTGCTCAGTTGGTTAGTGTGTGGCCTTTGGAGTTCGATCACCAGGACTGCATACACGTCTCATTCAACTTTCTTCTGATCAGTGAAGCTGTAGCTTTGAATATCCGTAACACAGAGCACTGGCAGAGGGAGCGGGTTAAGTGCACACTGTCATTTTCCATTGATAACAACATTTTCAGAAAGCCGAATGAACTACGGACGTAAAGTAACGGCACTTTTACCTTTTGTTAAACCCTTTCACACTACAAGTTATCGACATCTAACTTCTCCCTACACCACACATGCAAAATAGTCGATTTGTAAAGAGAAAATGGACACTTATCAATCAAAAGATTGTTTTTGAAAATGAAAAGTTTTGCCAAAAGTGTTGTCACAGTTTGGGGAAGCATTAGAATGTAAGAATTTTGCTGACACAATACAACTGTATTGATAAAGGGGACTGTAGGAAAAAACAAGAACAACGGTACCGTTTTATTTTGCCTTCGAAATTACCCTTTTACACACGGTACTCATTATTACACATTTGATATAACTGAAAACCAATTACTTCAAAACGTGATCTTCCATGCTTTATAGATACATATATGTATATAAACATGATAAAATTACACTTATGTATCGACACTGCCCGATACGAAAACCCGAACCAAAGCTAACGATGGATGAAGGAGAACTCGTCAATAGTGATGCTGAACCTAGAATGAATAATCTTTTCAAAGCACCACTTCAAGTACCTATACTGACTACCCACAATACCTCTAGCTCTTCACCAGTCTTATGCTTATGCCAAGAGAGAATCAACTGTCAGAATAACTATTGAGTGGTACTATACTGGTAGCATCTGCTCAGGTTAAAGATTACACAAAGACACAAGGCCCCTGCAGCACACTTATTAGTTAGTTGTACAGCGATTTCAAGGGAAATGTGCACTTACTAGACGTTTTCTTTTGTACCTATGTGAATAGTTGTTTTGGGGTTTCTTTCAAATAACGGTTTTTCAGATCCATTTTCTTGTAATGATTCACTCGAATTTGCTTGCATTTTGTATTTGTTTTGAGTGTGCAAAAGAAGCAGAAGGACCCGGTTAGCGCGCACTTGAAGCGTAGGATCCCTGTGAGTGCGCACTAGAAGCAAAGGTCCTTTTGAGTGGGCACTGGAAGCAGATCCCTGTAAACGCGCACTAGAGGCAGATGATCCCTGTGAGTGCGCACTAGAGGCAGAGGATCCCTGTAAATGCGCACTAGAGGCAGAGGATCCCTGTGAGTGCGCACTAGAAGCAGATGATTCCTGTTAGTGCGCAGAGGCGGAGGATCCCTTTGAGTGCACTAGAAGCAGATAATCCCTGTGAATGCGTACTTAAAGCAGATGATCCCTGCGAGTGCGCACTAGAAGCATAGGATCTCTATGAGTGCACGCTAAAAGTAGAGGATTCCTTTGAGCGCACTAGAAGCAGATGATCCCTGTGAGTGCATACTAAGGCAGATAATCCCTGTGAGTGTGCACTAGAAGCAGAGGATCCCTGTGAGTGCGAACTAGAATTAGTTGATCCCTGTGTACTTAGGCAGATAATCCCTGTGAGTGTGCACTAGATACAGAGTATCCCTGTGAGTGTATACTAAGGCAGATACTCCCTGTGGGTGTGCACTACATGCAGAGGATCCTTGTGAGTGTGCACTAGAAGCAGATGATCCCTGTGAGTGCATACTACGGCAGATACTCCCTGTGGGTGTGCACTACATGCAGTGGATCCTTGTGAGTGTGTACTAGAAGCAAATTATCCCTGTTAGTGCACAGAGGCAGATGATCTCTGTGAGTGCGTACTAGAAGCAGAGGATCCCTGTGAGTGTGTACTAAGGCAGATAATCCCTGTGAGTGTATACTAGAAGCAGATGATCCCTGTGAGTGTATACTAGAGGCAGAGGATCCCTGTGAGTGTATACTAGAGGCAGATGATCCCTGTGAGTGTGTACTAGAGGCAGAGGATTCCTGTGAGTGTGTACTAGAGGCAGAGGATCCCTGTGAGTGTGTACTAGAGGCAGAGGATTCCTGTGAGTGTATACTAGAAGCAGATGATCCCTGTGAGTGTATACTAGAGGCAGATGATCCCTGTGAGTGTATACTA
>JAOBAT010072824.1:0-21459 GCA_026413305.1 Hydrozoanthus tunicans | reverse complement strand
TGCCTCTGATTATCGGTCACATGTTCTACCCATTGAGCTAGAGAAACTTGCATGGGGAATGGAATGCCTCTGATTATTGGTCACATGTTCTACGCATTGAGCTAGAGAAACTTTCATGGGGAATGGAATGTCTCTGATTATAGGTCAGATATTCTACCAACTGAGCAAGAGAAGGTTCGCTCCTTCCTTTGCTATTAACCATATTTCAAATAAGTCCTGGCAAATATCTGAACATCAAAGAATAAATCATGGTAACTGTGGGGAGCGACCACAATTTTTGAAAAGACAGTAACTTCGATACAAGAAGGTGTTATGAACTATCTTATGAAGTCAAATTTTAAAATTTATGCATTTATTTTTATCTAACTCACATGTAGTAATATTATGTGCTTTCTTACTCTTAAGCACTATAAGAATTTGATTTTTTGATAGATTCATCGATATTTTTGCTCACCATTGGTTTGGCAGAGTACAGAAACCTTCTACCGTCGAGTGTAAACCACCTTTTATTCCACGCTTCGCCGTCCTAGATACAAAAACAGTAATCACACGACGTATCTATATGAAATAGAACTACATACTAACTACATGCTACATGTTAACTACATATGTCGACTGCAGCTTGCGTAGCTGATGAGCGCGCGTGCAATAATGACGTTGATTGGCTAGTTTTGTATTTTCTAGGGTTTGATTGGCTGAGACAAACTGTCCTATTTCTTTTGTCTATATTTAAAAGGAAAACCCTGTCTGAAACAATATAAATATTTTCCTTAGGTGGACAGTTTTAAGACTCTAAAGAATAATAGCTACGCCTATGTTAACGGCATTGGGTTAACTGCCAGCTATATAATTACAGTAGTAGCACTTCTGTACTCAATAACTGCGATTTCCTACCGATTTCCTTTAGAGCTTTGAGGAAATTTTATGGAAATTGCAGTCTTACCAACTATAAAGCATTTATACTTCAAAATATTTCTTTGGCTACGTCAGTATGAACAACCCGACACATTTCCAGTAAAACTTTTTCGTGGTTATTTCAACTTTTATCCCCGCGTGAGATCGTGGAATTCGCTTTCAGAGCAAACTGAATTTGAAGCCATCCAAATGGTCTTTTTCGGAGGTTTAAAAAAGTTGTACCCGTACTGCCATGCTTTTGATGTTTGGCTTCCATTAAACATAGAATTTGAACTTCCCCTCTAGCATACATTACTTGATGTTTCGTTACGATCTAAGCACCATTTGTCACAAAGAATTTACGATTGATTACATTCTGAACATCGGTTTAAACGTGTAGATTTGAAGTACTCGAGCCCACTAAACTAGAGAAAAGAACGATTCTAACAGCCTTTACAATCCAAGCAAATTAAAATGTTATTCAAGAATAAAACACCTACCCTCGGCCCCGTCTTCCAAAGGTAGCCGTCACGAGTAAAATCCCTTGTTAAGAGATGACTAATCTGTAGATATTTAAAAAGTAAATGACCGAAATGGAAAAGTAGAAAAATAAATGAACAACCCGTCCCAGCTCCAAGCAAGCTAGCAAAAGCACATGCAAAAAACATCAGGCCTTTCACTGTCTAAACACCTCACAAATACTTTTTTTTCTATAAGAATTGTTCTACATGAAATACTAAACACTCAGAAACCAAGATCTCAATGGAGACTTACTTGAGGTTAAATAAATTTCATATTTGTTTGAAGAGCTTTTCAAAAAAGGTTACAGTTATGAAGGAAATACCTTGTTTTGGTCTAAAATAGTTTCGATTTTCGACTCAGAACTTCTCTGAAACATACTATTCCTATTAAAAAACTTCCATTTCTTTACACAATACATAAGAATATCATACCATCTCTGGATCAGTGCCAGGTTTATTGAGGCCCAGCAGATTCAGTTTGGCAGACCTAATGGACATATACCAGTCAACTATATCCTAAAAAAATAAAAAGTAAACACGAGTGTTACTGTTTTCTTAAAGGAATGAGATAGAACTGCAATTGGTTAAAGCCTGTAAATACAAGATACTGCAAACAAATAACCACAAATGAGTCATAAGCCATACATAAAGCTCGAAGCCAGATGTCCTCATACTTCGCAAAGAGAACTCCGTAAGAGTTACAGTGCCCAGTGCCGTGACCAGTGGTCAATGTTCCGATCCATAGAGCCTTTGACTGGATAAGTAGCGGAATTCCAAGGAACACCAAGTTAAATGTATTAAGATCGGATCTCTTGTTAAGAACACCACCGGGCACAAAATTAACTAAATATATCAAGTGTTCCTAACTTGTATTGTATCCACTAATAGAAGAGGAAGTCTTCAGGATTTCAAGCTAAAACTAGACGGTATGCATTTCCTAAGACTTCGACAACATTTGAACAACAGGACGGTTAAACATAGCAACACCTTACACGGGTTGCATGTAGAATGAATCTAGGACGGGTAGAACTAGAAACGTGGTTATCATTGTTTTTGCTTAGTGTTTCTTCGAAGATTGATTATTAAAAATTAAGTCAGTTGTTCAAAACCTTAGTAGCCCCTGATGCGAACTTTGTGACCATTTGATAAAATTTGCGGACAAATCAGTGCGAGTCCGAAAATGAACAATTTCTTTGAATCAAATTCCAACTGGTCCGTGCTAAGGTTGCGTTCGTTTAGGCCTGATCCGGAATGGGAACAAATGGAATAAAACCTTTGTCCGATTCGTCTGGCTGTTTTTCCCGCAAAGTTATGAATAAAACATTTGTCAGCGATAAAATTATTTTGAATTGAAAATCTCGCCTTGAGAATCTGGACGAAATTTCAAAATTTTATTCTTAATTCAGTCTAGTCGGAATAGGCCCAAAAAACGAACGCATCCTAAGCGTTCTAACCGTTAATCAACCTGATTTAATTTAAAAGCTACGAAGGAATTGAAACTGTTTTTACAGCTTTTGCAGTTTAAATTATACTTAATGAGTGATCGCATTCCTTGCCAAGTTGTTGGTTGAAAATTATGTGAATAAAACATTGGAGTATTCCTTAAACAAACAGAAAGTTTTTCATTTCTTTACAAATCATGTTTTGATTTCTGTAGTGTTCATTTTCGGACTCGCATTTGTCTTATATTTCTTAAGACTGTCAGGCAAAACTGGTTTACATACAAAGTACTAAAATCTAGTTTTATCATTGCCTTTGAATTTGAATATCCAGACTCCATACTGTTTTGCTTATGTGTTTGAAATTTACCTGACCCGATTCCGAATACACAAAGTAGTTTCTTGTAGTTCCATGATGTACAACCGTTAGTTGTAAACTGTTTTCTTTCCCAGTCTTCTCAGAGCCAACAAATACAGCGTTTAGTTCAGTCAAGTTAAGTACCATCTTTGGTGTAGTATCCTTTAGAAAAGATAAAAAGATTAGCCCCTATATATAGGATGCTATCACATTATGTTAACTCCACGAGGTTTTTTACTTATTTATTCAGCTTTGACTGTGATAAATTGTTTAAGTCCTTAACTATTAAAGCCAATTACTGGTGGCCTTAAGTAGAAAAATATAATATTTTAGTTTGTTTAAATTGTTAAAGGGGAACTGAACCCTAAAATCATTTTTTCAAACAAATTCATTAACTGAGAGTGAAAACAATATAAAAAAAACAATCCTCGTATCGCGCTGACTTTCTGAGAAATTCGAGTTTAAAACACGTTACTTCCCGCATTGTACCGGCGGCTCAGAAATAGGGGTTAAGCGGAGAGAGAGTGTGGCTATGACGTCAGATAATTATTGGTAAGAATTGGCTCGGACTGAAAAAATTCATCGTTATAGTGAGAAATCACACAGAACGTAAGTTATAACTTTCACTCTTGATTGTTTAAGCGAGCTTATGACAACAAAAACAGCTCAAGCGCTCGCTCGCTCCCAATAACCTACGTCACACGTTACCTTCATTTACCGCTAACAGTTCGAAAAGCGCCCACGCTCAATAATCCCAAACGACCCGAAACACGCGCATACAAACTAGAATTTCTCGGAAAACCAGCGCGACACAAGAAAAAAAACTTTTAGATATGTTCTCAACACCTTGAAGGATTTCATTTAAGAAATGTTGATTTTAGAGTCCTGTTCCCCTTTAAGGGAAAGAATAAAATATGACAAACTTAGCAACAGGTAACGGGGACTGGTTACAAGAACAATTACATGCGCACAGTGGCCAAGCTGTTAGCGTGTTCAACTACTTATAACAAAGAGGGCAAAACAATTTGATTGGATAATAGCAGGGGCATTTTTTTTTATTAATTCAGAGCAAAAATACTTTGCGATAATTGGCCGCTGGTATACTACAAATTTCCGAAGGTTTTCCGAGTTTTTTTAGAAAATCATAAAAATGCCTTAAAAACTTCAAACCTCTTCCGAAAAATTCCGATTGATTTCAGAGCGGTTGCAAAAGTTTTCTAACATTTCAAGCAATTTTCGAAGAGAGTCTCGTGGGGGTACTGCGGAGTATGAAGAATTTTGCCCTCGATGCCATAAACATATAATCGCCTGGTTCCCCGTAAAATTAAGGATTAATATCACTTGTTTTTCAATTGATTTCCAAATTGCCCGAGTCGCCAATTTTGGAAAAGTTGAAAACACTCATGAAATTAAACCATGTACGCCATGTACGCGCATCGAAAGCAGTAGTGGATAGGGGATCGCTACCCTCTGGACACCAGAAGATTAGTTCGTAGATTCCGTGGATGCTGGATGCAGCATGTTTCTGGATGCTGGTACATCGCCACTGGATGTTAGGCGATCTAGATTTTAAATCTTAATCAGATGTCGGATCCCGATCGCTATTATGTTCTGGATGTTGGTAGAAGAGTTAAAAAATTGTGGATGCTGCAGAATGCTGGTTACGCTTACATGGGGCGACGTCATCCTAGGCACACACGATCGAGTCCCATTCAGATGAGTTTGCTATGTCCTTGAGAAAGACACTTTACCCGACTTGTTCAAGTCCACTCAGCTGTATTAGTGAGTACCAGCTTCTGCTGGGGGCGAACCTGTGATGGTTTTGTATCTTGTCCAGGGGAGTCAAAGACTCTCACCCGCTTAACATTAGGGATAAGCGCCGACCCATTAGGCCATCTTGGTTGGAGAGGGGATTTAGCTATTCCTTTAATTGGTACTTGCTCTTTCCCCAAGTTTCCAAACTTACGAAGCATTATAACTTCCAGATTATAAAGTAATTTGAAAGGATTACCTGATCTTTAATGTAATACTTCAAAGCATTTTCCTTTTCTACCAAAACGAATAATCGAACATTCCAACTGTTATCATCCTTCCCTTTTTTCCTGAGATAACCTCTCTTAGAACCTGTTCGACCGAGTATATAAAAAAAAGTATGAACCAAATTATAAGATCAAAGTACAAGATCAAAGTACGGTTCCTAACAGTTTTGATCTGGAGGGTGAACTTTTTTACAACCTGGTAGAATTAATCAAAGGGTAGTACATGAAACATTCTTCTACCATGCCAGTGATAGCCTAGTTGATTGGTAATGGGTAGAGTGTCGACAGGTTAGAGAACGACGTCCCGGAAGGTTGATCATTTTAGATGATACATGGGGCATGTATCCCTGAAGTATTACTAATCATAGAAGATGTTATGATCATGGGCTTCCTACAAGAGCTGTTAGTCTATATAATTGAGTATGGGATAATTGGTAGAATTAGTACACTGAAGGTTTTCACGAGAGGGATCCTGATCTCGATGCTGAAGCATTGGATCCGTTATAATAAATACCAATGAGCACAACGTTATATTAGTGTAGAGCATGTTTGCAATTGGTAGGCTATCGTAAGTAAATATCAGCTACCATAAGGGCCGGGACCTGGGTTCAGTTTCTGATGCTTAAATATCATCAAGTAACAAAATAATTGTGGAGAAGCTAAGCTGCATTCGATTTTGTACCTTAATTCTGTTATAATTATGGCCATAAAGTCATAGCTAGGCCAATTCAAGTTTCTTGACAACCTATTGAGAAATTAATTGAACCCACTACACTCGTCAAAAAAAGTTGTAAGATCTTGTTGTTGTGGTCTGTAAGCCATCTTTTAAACAGAATCTAAAACCATATGACCTCTTGACTACTGGTCAGATGGGTTAATTTACCTAGCTACTGAGCTAGGGAAATACTGGTTGAGTTGGTAAGGGGTTCGAAAATGAAACACTGGAAAGCATTATTAATCTAGCTGATGGAAAATGTAGAGACACAAATGGTTAACTAAGCAGTATGGTCATGATGAAAAATGAGCAACAGCATTAATTTCTGATGATGAAACTAGGGACATATAAACAAATCTGACGATTAAGATTAAAAACCTAGATTTTGAGGCATCCTGAAACCATTGTTAATATACATAACACAACATGGGAATCCCGACAACAGGATTATAGTTAAGATATATTAGGCAACAAGGGCATCCTGATTAATTAATCTAGACAACCTAGTTCGTGGATACCTGGACATGCAGTGAGTCTAGACACTGCAACTTGCATTGTATTGGGTACCCTGACAAAAGTGTTGGTCTAGATAATAATGTTCTGATTGTATATTGCTCAAATGCTTAGCTATCCTGAGTTACAGGAGCTCCCCCGGAGCTAATATACACTAGATGACATAACATGGAAAATACTGTTAGAGTAATTGAAACTGAAGATGGAATTACTAATGTACTGTATTCATCTGGGAGATCAGAATTGAAAAAACCTATAGGCTTAGAGCATGAAGCACCCGAAGCCAGTGCTAATATTAATCTAGATATTGCAAAATGGGCATCCTGGCATTGTTTCCTTGCCTATTCTGGTGTTCTTCATATTTGGAGCAGGATATACCTGATAGAAATGTAGGAGTGGGTGCTCCATAAATAAATTCTTTTCTTTCATATTTTGCTCTTATCCACTGTTCTCTTAGTACACTACAAGAAAAAGGTGAAAAAAAAAACATTGTCAAAACACTCAAAGAGAAATAATAGAACTATAAATCAACATAATCAAATTAGATCAAATTCATAATGTTTCAGTACTAGCCTTCTTAAACCTATATAATTATACATATATATATAATTCTCACTATCCTTATAAAAACCTTGCACATAGAAAATTAGTATACAGTGTGAATGAAAGGATAATGCAAAACATTAGAATTGTTTGTCATGTGGATTCTGATTTTGATTGAAATTTTACAGCTAAATTTAATGAAAAGAACATCTGCTATACATACGGTGCATCTGTACTTTTCGGTCTTCGATAACATAATGGAACACTGTAAGACCAAATTTGGCTTCCTCTAATGTTTCCATTATCTGCCATAAACTGCAAACAAAATGATTACAAATAGATTTAAACTTTTGAGCTTCGAAATATCAAATTATATCAATTCTCTATTGCTTTGCTCATTCTTAACTTCCACTTCTTTGCTTCCTTGGAACTCCCCTCTGTAAACTCAAGGACACCTACCAATAGAAACTACCATCTGTTCAAAAAAGAAACAGCATACTTCTAAAGCAGTTTAGTTGGACTTAACAAAGGAACAGAAACTATTGTTAGTTAATAATTGTTCTTGCACACGCTCTGGTCAATCCAATACAATTAACTAGCAGAACACTATAGTTTGTGGTCCTCCAGGCAACCCAATTGTTACATAAACCTATACACATGAAAGCAAAACTGCAGGAGCTGGAACAACACTGCACTTCAAGAAATTGAATCAAATTTGGTGGACATTGGCAAACCAAGCTGGGTGCTAGCACCTCAAGGACCATGTTTTTGACAACAAGAGTAAAGAACAGAACTGGCTGCTGGAATGTAAGCACCTGCGCGCATGCATCAGACTAGGAATGAAGCTGGCAGAAATTATGAAGGAAATGGAATTAGATACAGGATGATGCATGGGATGAGTGAAGCACAATTAATCATGGGATTAATAAGGATCCAGGCACATACAAAGTAACCTCTGACAAGAGGACAACCAATGACCAGAATTCAAATGTGTAGAAATCATCATGTCAGACAAAGCAACAAACTAAGGAATTGATAGAATTAATGGAAACAATTGTGGAAAAGACTCATGATGGCTAAATTGAACTCCAGATGCATTCCTAGGAACTCCCCTCTGTAAGCTCAAGGACACCTACCAATATAAACTACCATCTGTTCAAAACAGAAACAGCATGCTTCTAAAGCAGTTTAGTTGGACTTAACAAAGGAACAGAAACTATTGTTAGTTAATAATTGTTCTTGCACACGCTCTGGTCAATCCAATACAATTAACTAGCAGAACACTATAGTTTGTGGTCCTCCAGGCAACCCAATTGTTACATAAACCTATACACATGAAAGCAAAACTGCAGGAGCTGGAACAACACTGCACTTCAAGAAATTGAATCAAATTTGGTGGACATTGGCAAACCAAGCTGGGTGCTAGCACCTCAAGGACCATGTTTTTGACAACAAGAGTAAAGAACAGAACTGGCTGCTGGAATGTAAGCACCTGCGCGCATGCATCAGACTAGGAATGAAGCTGGCAGAAATTATGAAGGAAATGGAATTAGATACAGGATGATGCATGGGATGAGTGAAGCACAATTAATCATGGGATTAATAAGGATCCAGGCACATACAATTAAGGTAAAATACTCTGACAAGAGGACAACCAATGACCAGAATTCAAATGTGGAGAAACCATTATGTCAGACAAAGCAACAAATTAAAGCATTGATAGAATTAATGGAAACCATTGTGGGAAAGACTCATCATGGCTAAATTAAACTCCAGACGCATGAAACTCAACTGTTATCACCTGCTATATACAAAACCAGAGAAGAAGAAGAGGAATCAAAGAGAGGTGTTTTCCACAACTAGCCACAGACACCCATTTAAAAGATACTGTAATTGTTATTATTGGAGATTCCAACACTTACACTGGAAACTGCAATGAATTGAAGGTTGTAATAAAATCATGGGGCAGAATGCATTTGGTAATGAACATCATAGACAATTAATGGAGACATGTACAGACAGGAAAGTAACTTGGCCGCTGGAGGAACACTATTCCCACGTGCACATAGAGAAATTCACAAGATGATGTGGCCATCCCAGATCGCAAAACACACATGTACACAGCTGTTTAATCACATCATAATTAAAAGCAAGTGGAAAAACTAGTGGCTGGATGTAAAGGGAATTAGTATAATTGAAATTAGGAACAGATGTTCAGGTAGCAATCACCAGCTGCTGATGGTAACACTAGCCATCAATCTGTGCAAAACCAAGAGAGGAGCTAGAACACAAAGTGATCGAGAGGGATCAATGCAATAATAATGATAATAATAATGATAATAATGTTTAGCATTCATATAGCGCTCTTTTCCATGTGGATATGATCAAAGGCACTTAACAATGATTTACAGATGACTCTTATTGAGGGTCTTAGATGGTCCACTATATATGGCTCACAGTAATGTTCAGTAAGAGTTACCCTCAGTTAGAAGATTAAGACAGACCACAACACCAGGATCACCCTACTCTTTTTCGACAAGTGATGTGGGTTCTTTTAAGTTCCCCGATAGGAGATTGAGAGACTGGGCCTATGGTTTAATGTCCTTATTTGAGAAGATGTGAAGGTCTAACCGTTTGCAGATATTTCAGCAAAGGCAGCACCTTGTCCTCAGTTGT
The DNA here is from genome assembly GCA_026413305.1 of Hydrozoanthus tunicans. NCBI lineage: Eukaryota > Metazoa > Cnidaria > Anthozoa > Zoantharia > Hydrozoanthidae > Hydrozoanthus > Hydrozoanthus tunicans. The sequence goes on along the minus strand of JAOBAT010072824.1, from coordinate 11,761 downwards.
TTTAAGACCCTGAGTGAAGGTCAGGCACCGGGAATCGAACCCGGGCCTCCCGCACGAAAGACTGGTGCCTAACTAACTAGGCTAACCACGCGGCAGTACAACTAAAGAACCACTTTTTGCATGTAATTAATTCATACTGTTCTAATTTATTCTTGTTTGGCAGCTGAATGTAAACAAGGGCATTACTCTCTAGATCTCACTATAATCTCTACCCTGCTTTGAAGCTGGAAGGTTTATCAGCCAATTGATAATCAACTCAGTAATAAAAGGTAGAGAAACCTCTACTGAAATACTAATTTAATAGTAATACATAATATCAAAAAAGCATAGTAATAATTTATAAAAATAATAATAACAACTACACTTTATTTAAAAAAATGTCCTATATACAATTTCTCAAAATATTGGGGTTCTGAATTAGGGTTCTAGCCTGAAAAAGGATGATTTTTTGCACACTAAATTTGTTCATGTATCATCTAGTAAATCTGCTTTTCATTTAATTTCTTCACATACAGACACACAAATAATTTGAGTAGAGCTCTGAGTGATGCAAGTATTTTTTCATGGTTTAAATTTTTCATAGCAGCTGACTCTAGAAGGTAAATAGTCCTTTATAACTAAAATCTTAGGCTTTCTTCATCTATGTAAATTAATCTGTGGAATGTCTGGAATGTATGAACCCATGTATGCATGTTTGATTTTATGTCAAACTGTGGACGTGACAAGCACATATTTTTATACAAGTTGTAAAATTAATTAAAAGTAACTCCAGTCTAAAAAGAAGCTTCTGAAGTGGATTTTGATAATAAAGGCATTACAAGTGCTGAATAATTTGTAATTACGTAAAATGTAGTTAATTAGAATACATAAAGAAAATCTAAAATATTTCCAAAATGTCGTCGAGTTATAACGCTAAGATGGATATAACTGACATTAAAAAAGTGATCAGTTGATCAAATCTGGGCAACGAACAATGAATGATTGCGCAGACTAAACTAAAGTACGTATTGTCAACAATGAACTGAATAACTGCAGATCACCACTAATCGTGCGCAACAAAACACCAAAAACATGAGGACTCAACTAGAGTAGGTTTAAGTCAACTGCATAGTAAACGAAAGATCAAAAATGTAATTTCTGAAACACTGTAAATGCCAAAAATACATGCGTTAACAAGATGTTGATCACCTGTGTAAAAAAATAGCGCCTTTAACTTCCGGTTAAAGAACACGTAATATTTAATTTGTAGGAAGTGGAGTTTTGCCATCGTGAATAAAGTCGATTGAACTCATGCAGTCGCTTTGAGTTTTAATTAAGTTTTCCAGCTCGATTTAATCTTTATAAATAAGAAAGGATTGGTATTCTTTTGGACTCGCCCAATTTTTCATTTCAAATAACAAAATGGTTTAACAAAAGAAGACGTATAAAGCGTTAGGGAAATATCGGCACAAGGAAGTGTATTTTAAATTAACTCGTGACCTAACCGAGTCATGATGATGTTCATAGACATAGTGCTATTTACAAAAAGAAAATTCTCACACTCCATACTTATCTTGAATATCCCTAGATGTATCGCCGGTGTCACTTTTTGTTTAAATTTTGATATGTCTGCTTCTAAAAATATTCTTTTAGTTTAACTATAATTAATACCAGCATCACGTTATATTTATTTCACACATCACTGGAAGCAACGAAAAAGTTCATAGCTAAATTCAACAAGATCCCAGAGTAACATAATGAAAGAGACCCCATTGCCAAAGTTTTCTTTACTGGTTTCAAAATTATACAAAAAATCTCTCTTTTCTAAGACTAGTAAGTGTGTTAAAAGCTGGTATTCGCGTTGTGCTTAAGTTAAGATAATCGGGGTTTTAATTGCCCAACACACCTGTAGTTTATTATCCGTCCATGTGTCAAGCCTTAGAGATTTCACAACAGAGATGTGAGTTCCCAGATTCCGATGGATTCCACTACAACTAATGCAAATGAACAGCCCCATTGTCGAGGAAGCCCAGTCTGGATCTATTTAAAAGGTGTAGACGCAAGATCAAACATCACAGAACAGGAAGTAAACTGTGAAACCAACAACTCTAGAACATCAAACGACAACCTAGCCGATAAAATGACCGCTTACTCGGCGCTCCACAATCAGCACAAGTGTTATTCCCTTTCTTGTTCATAAGTTCAACAACTGCTGCCCTATTTCTGTCGGCAGACATCATCTTCGGAAGATTTCTCACTCAATGTCTCGTGCTGCATGTGAGAATCAAGTCTGTTTCTTTTCTGACAGATGTTGGCTTAGCCATATATGGTAAACAGGCCCAAATAAGGGGGAGTAAGAGCAAAGTCTGAACTGGGGCGAGAAAGAGAGAAAAAGGGAAATGTGCACGTGTACTGTTTATGTCTTCTGTTTTGAGGCAAAGAAGCGAAAGTTAGCTAGTTCACGTGCAGTAATAGAGGTAAGACTTGGTTTTATTGTAATTTATAGTTTATAAAGAAGTGCATGGTTAAATGCTGCGCGGCTATGGTTGACTGTGCAAGTATGAGCAAAGTCGGAAGTATGAACCGCGCTACCGCCATCGGCTAAGTTGGAAATGTTACTGTTTCCTGGTTTTCCGGGTTAAATAAAAAGGTTATTGTGAGTATGACCTAATACTGCTGAACATCCTATTTTCAGTGGGTTTTGGTATTATACGCAAAGTTTCCGTTTTTTATTATTTTTGCTTGCTGTTTCACAATGTACCAGGAGCAACGACAAAAAACCGGATGAGTAATTTCGATTCCGCTTTTCCGTTTTCGTCAAGAATGAATAAAGTTCGTAACAATATAAAAATTTCGCCTTTAAAATAGATGTTCGAGCATCATTTTTAATCTTTTTAATTTTTAACTCTAGATATAGCTAAAGAAACATTGCTTTTGAGACAGCTTCGAATTATAACAAACAAGAACCCTTTCCCCCTTTTGGGTATTTCCGTCAATCATCCTCGGATCCTTAGGTGACACAATCTATGTGACATCATGTTATACACATAACACAAACTACGTCACTCAGCAACTTTCATGTTATCAAATCATTAGTGGAGCAAATGCACTGATACTTGGCAGTGTGATCACTCTTTTTTATTTTCTAAATAAAAGAAATATATGAGGAAAGCCAGCTTATTGGATTGTTTTCAAAACAAGTTGTGGTGTTAGAATTCAGCTCTGCACCCTCCTTCATTGAATTTTTTGAAAATTTCAGTGATTAAATGGGACATTTTTTTAGTGGTCTAACATCCAGGTTGCACTTTTTTAGTGGTCTAACAACTAGAATATCTACTGTAAACAAACCAAATTTCCAAGAGTGTTTCCTTTTTTGCAATACGATACAAAAGATTCCGGTTCACTTATGTGCCTTGTAGAGTCAGAAATTCGGAATGCTATCACAAGTTAAACCATATGTTAAATGTATTTTAGATATTTTCAGATGAAAATATTAGTTTCAGTTTAACGGAACTTGTGCTTGTGAGCTGAGCCATTTCTGATAGTAGTGCTGCAATGCAAGTTGAAATTATTTGTTTGTGTGTTGTTACAGGGTCTACTTGATTTTGTAATAAAAGCAAGTTAGGCTCAATGTTAAACGATTGTTAGAGGAGGTATTAATCAAGGTATAATCATTGTTGTAGTGACTTGTCTTGAGGAAGGTAATGCATTTAATGAATATTTCAGCCCTGAAGCTTTATTAGGGGACTGTTATGGTTTTGTTGCCTTGTTGGGCAACTTATCCACAGCTGTAGATATCCTATTAAACAAACATACTCATTAAGCCACATGGCTTGCAGAAGCAACAATTTATTGGGAGGGAGGGGCAAATTGAATATTTTACATAGGTCATAATAAAATCTGATTCAATTTCTATTCAAAAGTTTGTTTTGTTAGCCAGGGAACTATTGGGGGGTGGGGGGGAAGGGAGGGCAGTGCTGTTCTGCTGCCCATGAACCAACAATAACATTTTGACTTTTAGGTACATTTTCTGCCAGTATCTGCTTGACTGAGCAAACATCCATAGCAAAACATGACACAAGTTTGCACAACAGAACTGACCTCAGTGGGTAAATGATTTGGATTGGTTTGATTAGCAGTCATCTTTTAAAGCAAAAAATGAAACCCCGTTGTGATCAGCTTGATGGATAATTATTACAATCAAATCAGTGTTTGCCATTGTTTGAATTTAACTTGCTTTCTTGCAACTTTCTTGTAAATATCCCCTTGTACACTCACTTCTCTACCAAGTATACATTTTTTGTCACCCTTAATTATAGGTGGGTTACCACTGACTAAGCAATCTAGCTATATCTATAGCAAACTAGCCAGCTGCAACTAACTCAAAAACTAACTTCGGATATTGACAGATAAAAAAACTATAGGTTGCTGCAAAAGACCCCTTTTTCCAAGTCTTAAATTGCCATTAATGTGTCACTAAGCTGAAAGGATCAAAGAGCAGCATGCATTCGCACTAGGAGTTGAATTCAAAACTCATGGCATCTTGCCTTTTTAGAAAGAAAGGCAAAATCAAAGTTTCCCAAAACTATGGCATGTCATCAGATTTACTTCGCAATGAAACAAAAGGGGTTTATATCTTTTTACCTCTGAACAGGTACATAGTCTACACTTTTCAGACTGAAACTGATAAGCAGTTTATCTGCACTTACATGTCGATTATATAAAGGTTGGCAATTAGATGCTTTGCAGCAAACCACAGAGAACAGAATTATTGCTTCTGCCAGGTTCTTGGTATAGCTTTGGAACAAACAACTGCTGGAAAGTGCTATCAAACCAGAGAGTGTTGAAAGTTTTGTAGCTGTCTGAATGTTCTGAGCATCATACCATGGCTCAATTTCTATGTCAGTACAACAGGTTTAACATTGAAATTACTTTCAAACATGCAATATGAGTGTTATAATATTTGTTGTTGCTGCCCTCCCCCCCTTGGGAGCCCTGAATGTGCTAGGGACACCCCACATAGCGTGGGCTCAGTTTTGTTAGTTGATGTTAAATGCATTTTGTTAAATGATCACTAGAAAGACAGCGTTTAAACCAATATTGTATTACTTCATGGTGTCAGAAGTTAAAATTGGAGAAGAAGAATATATTTCAAGACTTTCTAGCTGAGAAACAGAGTTCTACAAGTGGAAAGAGGCCAATTTAAATCGATCTTAAAACATCATGGCGGATAAGGAATTGTTCAACAAACCAGGCCCACTGATATTGGATGCACAAGCTGCAGGAAATTGGAGGAAGTTCATCATGCGGTTTGAGATTTACCTAGTAACAGCAGAAAAGGAGAAGAAATCTGACAAAATTAAGGTAAATTTGTTGCTTAATTGTGCTGGAAGTGAAGTGATCAAGGAATACAGTCATTTTACCTGTGGTGATGGTGAAAGTCCAGAGTGTTTTGAGGACGTCTGTAAAAAGTTTGCAGAACTTTGTCGTGGTGCGAAAAATGCTATATATGAGAGATTAGTGTTGAATCAACGAAGCCAGAAAGAGGGAGAAAGGATTAATAATTTTGTAAGTGACTTGAAACGACTAGCCCTTACATGTGAATTTGGAACTCTTAAAGACTCGCTGATTAGAGATAGGATTGTTGGTGGAGTGTTGTCTGATCACTTAAGAGGTGAATTGCTGAAGAAACCAGACTTGACACTACAGTCTGCACACGATTATTGTCGCACATATGAAGCTTCAGAGAGTCAAAAAATGAAGTTTAATTTACCCGCTGGCAATGTTGAGCAGTCAGCATCAAACATTCACGATGTTAAGAGTTCCAAGTTACAACCTATGAGACAAAATGTCCCTTTGTGCAAATTTTGTGGTCTCAGGCACTCATTCTCACAGCCAAGTAGATGTCCCGCCTATAAACAGGAGTGTAGAAAATGTAAAAGAGTAGGTCATTTTGCTAGAGTTTGTAGATCTCCCCCAGCCAAGAGCAATATACATCCAATCGAGAAAAGTGGGGTCAGTGAATGTGATAATGACGATACAACTCATGCTTATTTTACCTCAGTTGAACTGGGATCTGTTGACGTGTCAGCATCTAGGAACAAAAGCATGATTAACATCACAATAAATAACCATAATATCAAGGTTAAAGCTGACACTGGTGCTGAAGCAAATGTAATTCCCTTTAGTCTGTACAGACAAATTACACGAAAACCACTCCAAAAAATCCATCAGCCATTGAGAGGATGGTTAGCTACTAAGACTATACACCCAGTTGGGTGTGTACGGCTCTCTACTCAATACAAGAATCGTACGATTGACCTATTATACTTAGTTGTACATGGTGATTTCACTCCATTGATGAGCTGCAATGCATACCTTGATTTAGAAGTGTTACAATTTATGAACTTAGATCTGATTCAGTGTAAACTGACAGTCCCAAATACTAAAGAAAGCAAGCATACCCTTCCAGACATTATTAGGACAGATCCAGTATTAATGCACTTTCAAGATTGTTTCAGTGATAAACCTGGTAGACTACCTCATGAAATCATTTTGGAAATTGATGAAACTACAATGCCTGTTACCCATCCACCAAGAAAGTTACCCATATCACTTCTTGAGCCAGTAAAAGAGAAATTGTTTGAAATGGAGCAAGATGGAATCATAGTCAAAGAAGAGGAACACACACCGTGGGTCAGCTCGATGTTAGTGGTTGACAAGGGATGAGAAAAAGGGAAAGGGCAACCCACCAAAGAGGAAATTAGAATCTGCATTGATCCTCGGGATCTGAACACAGCACTGAAGCGTGTACACCACCCTATGGTTAATATTGAAGAAGTTGCAGACAAACTGACTAACCCTGTTGTCTTTTCAAGTCTAGATGCTTGTAGTGGATTTTGGCAACTGCCAGTTGATGAAGCGAGCTCAAAAATAATTACTAACCTTCAACACCCCTTGGGGAAGGTACCGATTCTGTAGGCTACCATTTGGTATAGCGCCAGTGCCAGAGATATACCAGTGAGAGATGGAAAGGCTGTTTGAAGGTGTTCCAGTTGAAATCATTGTGGATGATTTACTCAAACATGCACAAAACCTGAAAGAAATGGATGAAAAGCTGTTAATGGTACCAGAACGAAGTTGAGAGATTGGACTGAAATTTAATCCAGGTAAACTGAAACTTAGAGTAGATGAAGTTTGTTATGTTGGCCATAAGCTCACCTCACAAGGGTTACAGCCAGACCCTGAGAAAATTGACATGCCAGCGCCAACCGATAAAGAGGGTGTGCAGCGACTGCTAGGAACTGTGAACTATCTTGATAAGTTGATCCAAAACAAAGCAGAGATTCAGGGACCCATTTCTCAGTTACTACAGAAGGATGCAGTTTTTGTATGGGACACACCCCAACAAAATGCTTTTGAACAACTCAAACAAGTTCTCAGTAGCTCACCTGTTCTGTCCTATTTTGACAATAACAAACAGACAGTTTTAAATGCTGATGCCGGCAGCACAGGCTTAGGTGCTGTAGTGATGCAGGATGGAAAACCAGTTGCATATGGATCACGAACACTCACCATTCCAGAAAGACATTATGCAAACATTGAGAGGGAACTACTTGCTATTACCTGGGGGTACAGAAGTTCCACATCTACCTTTATGGCCGACCAGTTATTGTAGAAACAGACCACAAGCCACTTGAATCTATTTTCAAGAAACCACTTAATGAGGCCCTACCCAGGTTACAGTGCATGCTTCTTAAACTAACAAAGTATGATTTGAATGTCTGCTATGTTCCCGGCAAGCAACAAGTCCTTTCTGACTGTTTAAGTAGAGCACCTGTATATGTAATGGAACCACCTAGTAATGATAGTGATGAGATACAAGTAAACCTAGTAAATCAATTAGGACTTGACAATGATGCTCTGTCTAAGTTCAGAAGTTACACCAACTCTGATGAAACCTTGCAAGTTGTTATGGATTACCTTCTCACTGGGTGGCTTTTGGACTGAGGACAAATTGATGAACTAGCACGGGAGTATTTCAACTATAGAGAGGAGCTCAGTGTTGAGGACGGTTTACTCTTTAAGTCTGATCGAATTGTTGTACCACGAGGTCTGAGAGCTGAAGTTCTTGATGAGATTTATGGTGCTCACATGGGTGAGTCAAAAAGTCTATCTTATGCCAGGGACTATGTTTTCTGGCCAGGTATGAGTGCACAAGTAAAAGATAGAGTCCGATCTTGCGGAATATGTAATGCCTTCAGGAATCAGCAGCAAAAAGAAACACTTAAACCACACAACATTCCTGGCCTTCCTTGGCAAATTGTTGGTATTGATCTTTTTGACTACGGTGGACACACATACTTAGTGGTGACTGATTTCTACTCAAAATACTTAGAAATTGAACTCCTACACCAAAGTACCACAACATGTCTCATTAACAACCTGAAGAAAATTTTTGCTCGCTATGGTATACCTGACCAAGTCATCAGTGATAATGGATCTCAATACAGTAATACAAAAACTTATTTGACAGTACCCACCAATTCAAGATGACATTTGCAAAGGAATGGGGTTTTCAACATACTACCAGCTCACCCAATTTATCCTCAGTCAAATGGTGCAGCTGAGAAAGCTGTGCAGACAGCTAAACGTATCCTTAAAAAAGCAGATGCTGATGGAAAGGATCCATTTGAGGGGCTTCTCAAGTACCACAATACACCTTTTGAGGACATTGGTCTGTCACCTGTTCAGTTGTTGATGAGTCAGCGGACTCGTACTATGCTTCCAACTCACAAAAGGTTGCTACTCCCTCAACCAGTGAACCCTGATACGGTCGTTAAAGCACTCAAAACACGTCAAGACAAAGCTACAGCATATTACAACCAGAATAGCAAAGACCTGCCACCTTTAGAACCTGGTTCTAAAGTCAGAATCCGAACGGGTGGCAAAAGGCATTGGAGAAAAGCTGAAGTACTACCAAGGTCATACATGGTGCCAGAGGAAGAGTTTACCGCAGAAATAGAAGACATGTTATATCTACTCCACTAGACCAGCCAATGCAAGTGCAGCCAAGCCCACCAATAATTCCAACAAGTTTGACATCTTCCAGTGTATCGATGAAACCCCAGATACCCATGATCTCAGATGAACCAATAAAGCAGTCCTTTAATCAACCAGATGGTGCAGTTACCACTACCAGATCACGAAGAGTAGTTCGAAAGCCTGACAGACTTATTGACTCTTGTTAAGTGACTAATATTGACTAATTGACTCTCGTTTAGTCAGTGACATTATATTTTGTAATCACATTAACTTGTTAGTTAAGAGGGGAGATGTTATAATATTTGTTGTTGCTGCCCTCCCCCCCTTGGGAGCCCTGAATGTGCTAGGGACACCCCACATAGCGTGGGCTCAGTTTTGTTAGTTGATGTAAAATGCATTAACTTTTTTGTTAAATGATCACTAAAAAGACAGCGTTTAAACCAATATCGTATTACTTCAATGAGAACTTTTGCCATTTATGGATAAGGTTTATTTGGTACCCAACAAAGTGTCTTGTAATATTCACATCTTGTGTATGCTATTGATTGTTGCTGTTATTAATGCTATTCTTTTAAACCACTGATTACCTTTTTAAAGTTCTGAATGGGGTACAATATTTCAGAATGGGTGCAATATTTCTGGGCCGCCTTCTTTCTTTATTGAGGTTGAACTTTCCAGCTTCCACAGGTCTGGGATAGTTTGGCAGTGCCTAAGATCACTTTAATAGTTGTGTCATCATTGCCTTTAGTTATCATAATGGTGTCTCCAGTGAACGAGATCAAACATTTCTAATCCTAACAGACCATTTCTGTAACCTTTAAAATTTGCTCCTCTGAAAACTTCTGAAATAGAATAGAAGTAAAAAAAAATGGTACAACCTCTTTAACAATGTTCAGGAGTGCAACCCATTTGAGTCGCTTACATTGAGAACCAAGTTGTAACAATAAAAATTCAAGAGTGAGTAGTCACCCTCCAAACAGACTGTGAGGAGGATGATAGATCTGTTCAGTTTGAGTTTCTTTGTGAAACTTTTGAATGCCTAAAGTTTAATTTTTTCTATACAAAGGTTCATAGAAAGAAGAAAAGTATAGAGGGGGGGGGGGAGGACTTCTGCAAAAAGAAAGAAAAATGTATAGAAATTAAGTTGCTGTAGCTATCCACAGTATTTTTCTGAGGACAGACCTATTGATGTTATTATTGCTGACCTTTGGCTTCCACAAATTGTTTTTGCCATATATAATAAGAGATACCTGACTGTGCAGTGTTTTTTGGGCCTAACCCATGTTTGCCAGTATCCTGTTGTTATCAGGATGTTCTCATTTAAATAATCTGTTGGCTCAAGTGCTTTGCTAGTCATGTTTTCTAATGCCCCTGGTAGTTTTATACACTCTTTAGTTGTCATTCTTCCTCAGCTACCAGAACAAGTGTTTTCAGCAAGTCCCTCTCATGCTGATGAGGACTGCTATATAACATCTGTGAAAGGGGCAAAGCAATTTTAGATACTACTAGCTGGTGTATATTTTTGTTGATATCATTTACCTCAATAATTAGTTTTTGTTCAGTGATAACCAAGTCTTAGAAATCTGGGAGCATAAAATTTTAAAAACTACAATCCTTAACTTAAAGGCTATTGCTATATACTTAGATTCTACATTTGGCTATTCGTTTTGATTCTTAAATTATATAAACTACAGAATAAGTAAGCTGTTATCTATTAAAGTTTATCAGTAAAAGGTAAAAGACAGAAAGTTGTGTTTGTGATTATTGATCTAAAACTTCTCTTAGTTATTTACATTTATACAAATCTAGCTTGTTTCCTTAGTTTATTTGTAACGAGACTAAATTCAAGATGAAGTCAAAACTCTACTTAGAGATTAGTCTAAAAACTAGATTTTCTCACAGTATTTAGTAAGGCTGAAAAGGTATTCCCTTGAGAACGAGGTCCCGAATTAAACTAATAACGGAGCTTTATTATTCGAGTAGCCAAGGTCAATGCAAAAGCTGTCGCAAACATGCAAATTATTTTGAAAACTAAAATCATCTATCTTTGTGCCGTAAAAAAATATATAAGCAACTTTTTTTAGTAACTGTTTTTGTTTTCTCAAACAGTTGATTACTGGTAAAGTAGCAGACTTCTCAAGATTTTTAACAACTAGACGACAACTTCGTGTTGTTTTACATACGTTTCACACATGTTTCAGCAGTGTCTTTTGCCTTTGTCAATGCTTTATTGTGCTTGATGATTGTGAGCTATGGAGGTAAAATAATGACACTGATTACAATTGATACTGCGATAATAGAATTATGGTGATACAATAGCGATATATTTTTAAATGTGCAAGTTAGAATGATAGAAGACGCCATTGCCGAAACATGCAAAAAACTCAGGTTTTGTTTTTTTTTGTTCTATTATAAACCAAAATAACTAGCATTATGTTATTTGTTACTTAACATTATACATATAGAATCTTTCGTTTTATTATTTACTTATTTACTCCAAATAATTTTTCTAATTCTTATTATTAGTATTTTTTGCTTAAGAAATAAAGCATGTTCTCCGTGCCTTCATAGCCTGGTGCAAACCAAGCTGAACGTTTGGGAGAATTCGAGAGCAGACCAGTGAAAACCCGAGACGCAGTCGAGGGTTTTCACCTGCTCTCGAATTCTCCCAAACTTTGCCGAGGTTTGCACCAGGCTATGAAGGCACGGAGAACATGTTTTATTTCTTTTATAAAAT
>JAOBAT010072813.1:0-11502 GCA_026413305.1 Hydrozoanthus tunicans | reverse complement strand
GCGCGTGACCTAGATTCATTGTAAGTACAAAGACCAATATATAATTATTTGTTATACACTGGCTCAAACTTATCCTCTTTCTTAGAATTTTCATAATTCATTGTACGGTGCCAATGCCAATAAGAGTGCTAAGGAAATATATTCTTCTGTTACAAAGTAAGATTTAACGGAAACTTGTGTTATCCAAAGCCGTCAAATTTTTTTTATTGAATTCAGTACCCGATACATCAGAGGTTGGTTCGTAGCGCTTGTTCGTTTTCCTAAAGTCTCCTGTTTCGGCGTAATTAAATAGTTTTTTTCGGGGATGTTTCATTACCTAATTACTTCTGATTCATTTTTAACCACATCTGAAAGACCTAAAATTACACTCAAATGCATGTACGATGCGTTTTTATGTCTAAGCTTTTAGACTGAATTTGTGAAACAAAGATTGTATTTAACTGCATATATAGTGTCTTGAACAAAGTTAAAGTCAGTTTAATCTGCCAGCTTAAAGTTAACGAAACGAAAAACTGTACGTGTGAGGCTCCGAATATTTAAAACACAACGTTCGTTGGTTATGCTCACGAGCTCTGAATGGAAATAGGAAGTCCTCATGCAGAGATATACGACTTTCACTTTTCAGCCAATTCTTGAATCTTATAGTAGTCAGCTAGGATTCTGGCCAGCTCCTAATAACCAACAAACCCGGTTTAGTTACACCCTGCCATAACCGAGCTTTTGCCTGAGTGAAATACTAACATTCATTACAACAGCTTTAAAAAAGATTTGTGATTTTTCTACTCCATTAGCAATCTATATCTAGATGGAACTGAAAAAAAATAGTGCTTGATTAACGTCTCCGTTCTCTAGATATGAGACTGAAAAAACAAAAGTCACAGATGTTCCCATTTGTATTAAACGAGCAAGGCCAAATTCTCCGACATTCATTGGTAAATTAAACTTGGTTTAGATACACTAACAAGCTAAAGAAATACAGTCTTTTATACTTTAATTTGCTGTGTAATATCTTTTTTTGTCTCTTTGTCAGTTAATTGAAACTTGTCGCGCTCATCCAACGATGTAATAGCCAAAGAAACATGCTAGAAGTGTCTTTAAAAATAGGGATGAGTATTTTCAAACACTGGGCTTCAAAGATCTAAAGGTTTCATTTTCATAACGTTACAATGTAAAACAAATAGCCAGCTACTGTGGTAGAACTGACAATCTGATTCGAGGAAGAAATCCCACACAACGCTAACTCGTGTTATAATTTAACTCGTACAAGTTTATCTCAGGTCATTTTTGGCAATGAATTAACGTGAAAGTAAAAAACATTGTTTCCTTTCAGGAAAAAAGTTTGGATAAATTGAATAGTATGTTTTGATCTAACCAGTTCAGAAGGATATCTGAAAACGATCTAGTGCCGAGTACCCCCTTTTATCTAAATTAGTTTTTATAAATTCTAATTTAAACCTGGCTTGGCTTTTGTTTTGAAACTTCAAAAAATGCCGAAATACAGGAAACAGTTTCGAATTGTCTTGGCTATAAATGACGTTTAGATAACTGACAAGCAATATTGAAATAATAAAAATTCGCTCCATCTATAGAGTCTGCTTACAAACGCAAAAGTGCTTAATTACTATTCTTATCGCTTGATCACGGGATAACGATAAATCTTAACATGAAAAAGGTAACATATAAACATTGAACATTTTGAGAATTTTTAATTTCTAATTGGGTTTTTTGAAAAACCAACGAATTCTATTTTTTTTTAAAAAGATAATGAGGTGGTTGAACATGGAAGTTTTAAGAACGTTTCTAAGGAATTTTAGGATTTTTAAAAATTTTCGGAAACTCTTCAGATATTCGGAAATCTTTCGAAAATAGCTAGAAAACATTTCTAAGGCATTGTTTAGACTTCTTTTGAAATTTTCGGGAAACCTTCCAAAGTATACCAGAGTTCAATCTGCGCCGATTAATTTTCCCCGATCAAAGAAAAATTGTCCGCATTGATACCCAATCAAATCGGAGTAATTTTTCCCTCTATGTTGTAAAAGCAGCGAGCTTTTTCCGTCACTGCCTAGGGTGGATATTCCGCCCCAAGTAAGAGCAAGAGTTTTCCCCTGGTTATTTTGCAAAGACTTGTCACATTTATTAAAAAAAGAGTGTTACTTGACTCACGGGCGCTAGGATAATATCAGTATATAGTTAATGATTGATAATGAAGCAGCTAGTATTATAAAGACTAGTGACCGTTATTTTCACCGAATTACGTCCGAATTGTCCTTTACTATTCTTGACAAATGCTTTACTTTTTTAGTACTATAAGCGAAATCCGAATTAATGACATACTCGAAAATGAAATATAAAACCGCCAGCTAAGCGAAAATCATGTGGCGGCCCGTAGAGTAGCGTCCGTTAAGACTTTGCAAGGAACAACTGAGGTAAAATCTATTCGTGGGTCATGGATATCGTTTGATAACGTTACTTCTGATCACGTCGCCATAACGCAGCGCACAGCTTGGAAAGATTATTTGAAAGAACGGACAATTCTGCGGAAAATCATGCATGCAAGTACATATTCAGATTTTTAAAATGCTATGGTTGCGGTAGATCTCAAAGTAAATTCGTTCGTGGCTTCGCCAACCCAATCTAACGGTTAGCAACTAGCATTTAATGACAATTCGGTGAAAATAACGGTAGCAACTTAGCTATAGCATTTGTCAAGAATAGTAAAGGACAATTCGGACGTAATTCGGTGAAAATAACGGTCACTAGTCTTTATAATACTAGCTGCTTCACTATCAATCATTAACTATATACTGATAATATCCTAGCGCCCGTGCTTGACTCCTGCCAGTCTCACTTAACAGAAACTTGTTTGCTTTGTTGTGATGGTAATGGCCTAAACTGTTGCTAGGGACGGTTGTGGTAATGTTATTAGTATTTAAAGGTATTGGTATCGTTGAAAGCGATGAAGGTGTTGGTAAGAACAACGATATTGATGACAACTGTTGCTAGAGACGATGGTGGCGATGACGATGACGTAAATAATACGGTCTTGTTGGTAAGCTCTGGTGATGGTAGCGAGGGTCTGGGTGCTGACGGTGCCGGGTTGGGTATTAAAAATGACGCCTGCGTATACACATAATTGCGTCACGACTGCTACTAATGGTGATAAGGGAGGTAAATAAGGCGATGTGAAAATGCAAAATTACGTCAGGGTAGCCACAACATTCTCATAAGAAGTACTTCCTTAGCAGCACAGCACAATAGAAAAAGCATAATAGTTTAACAGAACAAAAGATACGCTTACATCAAAATACATCCTTCCATCACGGCAACTTACCTTACAACCGAGTAAGAACAAAGAAGTTCATGGTTAATTTTTATTATTTCCATCTCGCTTTTCCTAAAAGAGTCTATAGGACAGTTCACAAACACCACAGTAGGGTTCTTACTCGACTGACTAAAAGATCGCGTTGGAATTTTGTTTCATTTTGAAGAATACTAAAGTAAAGAGCCTTTATCAAGTTAAGAGAACATTGCATGTTCTAACAACACCAATTCTTCTTAATATTTAAAAACGTAAACGTTTAAAAGAAAGATTGACAACTCCAATAGACAAACTAAGGTTCTTGACGCCCACACACGAATGTCAACAAAACAAGCTTGAAAGCTAATCCTTTATGCTGGTCCTTCTTTGACTCACAGAACTAAATTCAACATACACTGCGCCTTTTTCATAGTTATTTGAACTGTATTCATCAAGGTGTCGCGAAATACAGGTAAAGAATAATCCACTTTTAACTTCCGCTGATTCTTAGAAACCACAAAGTTGTCCTTCCGTTGCATTCTTAAGTAGGAATATTTGCATGTGTCCTTCGTTTCCCCACAGGCAATGATGCTCAACCGAAAAGATAATACATAATACAAACAGAACTGTCACCTTAGCCCACAACGAAAATATCCAGGTTTTACTGTAACCGATATCGTTTTCTGAGTGGTTAAGATTTCAATATTTTAATAAGATTCCTGTATCAATTCTTAGCTTTTTGAAATGTTTGACACATTGAGATTGGCTTTCAGTTTCTAATCGCTTCTAATCTAACGCTTGAACAGGCACAGTCTGAGGGAACAAACAACAACTCAACAGGCAAAAACCGACTGGCAGCGATGGCTTTTGAAAACAGCTCCAACACCTCGATGATTTCTTATATACAACCAAACTATATCAAAGAATCGTTCGCTGTTAACGTTTTCAAGCTCACGTTGGAAAGTGTTATCGCCCTTTTTGGTGTTATAGGTAATGTGTTGGTCTGTGCAGTGATCGCTAACCACCCAAACATGAAAACACCGATGTACTGTTATATCTTCAGTCTCTCAGTTGCAGATCTCGGTATACTGCTGATAAACTTTCCTATGGCTGTTCTACGAAGCGAAGATCCAACTCATTGGCCATTCGGAGAAATTTTCTGCCTCTACATTTCTCCAGTCTTTGATATCTTCTTTGGTGCTAGTATCTGGTCCATCACCGTTATCGCAATCGAGCGCTACCGTAACATTGTAAAAAACCCAGCAGTTAGAAGAGGAAAGAAACTTAAAAGACGAGTCACGTGCATTCTAACAGTTCTTTGGACGGCGTCGTTCCTCGTTGTTGCTGTTCCAGTATACCTCATTACTAATTATCATCCACAATACGGTTGCTACATACATTGGCCCTACAAGTGGCAGGGCCCACTCTACAATGTTTGTTTGGTAGTATTCTGGTATATTCTTCCTTTGGGAATTATATCTTACACATACATCGCCATCTCGAAACGACTCAATAAAAGCAGCGAGTTCCTCAGAAGTATGCACGATTACAAAGAAGGTGCTGAGCCCGGGCAATGCCGTCAATTAAAGAATAACAAAAAAGCTCAAAGAATCTTAACACCCCTTGTTGTGCTGTTCGCGTTATCGATGGCTCCACTCAATATATTTCGCCTCGTGATGACTTTTTATGACCGTTTTTTCTTCTGGCGTTACTACTGGACGTCCTTCACTGTGTGCATAATAGGAGTGATAACAAACTCCGCGTCTAACCCATTGATATACACGATAGTGAGTAAAGAGTTCCGGAATGGTATAAAGAGTTTGTACAAGTCATGTTATTCCGCATATTTGTGTAACATGTGTGTTTGTTTAACTGAGTTAAACACCCGCGGTCGTTCTCTCACTGATGGTGCAATGTCACTTACAAAATGTTCAGCGACCATTACGGAGCATGACACAATCCTGTGAAGGGCTAGACTTCAGCTTAGAATGCGAAACAAACAGAATAAGGTATGAAATATCCGCAAGTTTAGGACAAAGGGCTCAGAGAGATGCATTTAATGAAGGGGAGAGCAATAGCATGACGAAATTGAAATAAGTTGTGTTGGTACCTGTATTGGTTGAGTTATGTTTTTCGCAATCCTTTTTCGCAACTAAATCAGTGTTTACTATTCAACGTAACAATTTTTGTGGATCACAGTTCGTGTTCCAAAGTTCTTGATATTTTAATAGTAACACACCTGGAACTATGTTGTTCTTGGAAATTTTGGAAAAACAACAACTAGAGGGGGTGGACCTCTTGGAAAATTGTCTGTTTAATAGTAGGAGGCAAGTTCGAAGCAAGGAAGAACAGTAGTTTTTTTTTTACATCTCTACATGTTTTAATTGTTTTGGGGAGCAGGTTCCCCACGAAATTAACCATAGGGCTAGAGAAAGAGGGAACCGAAAGCTAGAATATTTTACATTACAATTGGCTTATTCTTATCGAAAACAAAAAAGAAATTGTAGCGCAACTAACACTCTCGAGAGAAAACATAACTCTAACACGAATAATCATGTTATACTTGAGGCTTTTCTTGAACTGTCCTAAGGTATAGTGTTTTTCTTTTGTTTTTAGAACAGGGATCTGTTTGATTCTAAATCAAGAATTGATGAAAAACAATTATTCAAACCTAAAAAGGAAAGAATACAGAGATCAACTACTATTATTTTATCATTCTTTTATTAATTATATGGTTCTGCTCAATTTTTGTCTGTTTAACATAATGTGCATCATAAAGGACGATAAGGAAGCGAAAGAACAAGCGACAGGTGATACATAGTTGTAAATACATATGGTTAAACCGATTATTAATGCAAAGTACGAAGCAAACGCTTTAAAGAAATTCCTCGATGGACTTGAGGTATCTTAATCGAGAACACTTGAAACTGTCACGAGAGGGTTGCGTGACGTACTATGCCAATAAAAGGTTTTGCTTGCGTGACAGATTCCTTTGTTACCTACAAGTATCTAGCCGCAAACAATCCCGGACGGATCTCTTTTGTCGCGTTTGGATTTGGTAAAACGTTACAAAATCTAAAAAGATTAGTCTTCATGGGAACATTCATTCTGTCCTGTATTAAACAGTTTGCCTTTCCAAAAACACCGTCTCAAAGAAGACCTTGAATGTTTCCTAAATTTTGTTTGCTTCAGGGTGTCTGCATTTTGCCAAGTAATCATCTGTAAAAAGCAGTTATCATGGAATTTTTAGGGTAGATGATAGACTATCCGTCTTACCAAAAAAATACCCAAACTGTAATCTAAGAAAGTACTCAGGCGATATCATATCCGTGTAACCGAAAAGTACCCCGAATGTAATTACAAAATTATAAGATTTCATATCCGCACTACCAGATTCTATTTTTCCAAATGTAATTACAAAAATATATCTGACGATTTCAAATGCGTACTACCAGATACAATCTGCCCAAATGTAATCACAAAAAGAAGAAATCAGACTGTTTCATATCCGCGTTACCAAAAAAATGGCCCAAATACAATCACAAAAAGTAATCAGACGATTTTCTTGTACATGTTTCCAAATAACAAATAACAAATTTGACGATTTAATATCCGTGTTACGAGATACTATAACTTCCACAAATGTAATCATAAAAATAAACCAGACGGTTATCAAAAATACCAGAAGTGTAATTACAAAAAATAAATCAGACGTTTTCATATCCAAGTTTATAATACACTAACTGCTCCAAATGTAATAACAAAAATAAATCTGAAGATTCAAAGGCCTTGTTACGAGATATCGATGTTATCAGACACTAACTGCTCAATATAATCACAAAAAGAAATCAAACAATTTCATTTCCATGTTATCAGAAAAAAATGCCCAAAATGTAATCACAGGAAGAAATCAAACGAGTTCGTATCCATGTGCACGTTACCAGACAATAACTGTTCAATATAATCACAAAAAGAAATCAGACGATTTCATTTTCATGGTATCAGACGAGAACTGCCCCAAATGTAATCACAGAAGGAAATCAGACAAGTTCATTTACACGTGCACGGTGCCAGACAATAACTGCTCAAAATATAATCACAAAAAGAAATCAAATGATTTCGTTTCCATGTTGTCAGACGAGAACTGCCCCAAATGTAATCACAGAAGGAAATCAGACAAGTTCGTATCCACGTGCACGTTATCAAACACTAACTGCTCAATATAATCACAAAAAAACAGACGGTTTCACTTCCATGTTGTCAGACAAGAACTGTCCCAAATGTAATCACAGAAAGAAATCAGACAAGTTCGTACCATGTGCACGCTATCAAACACTAACTGCTCAATATAATCACAAAAAAACAGACGGTTTCACTTCCATGTTGTCAGACAAGAACTGCCCCAAATGTAATCACAGAAAGAAATCAGAACAGTTCGTATTCACGTGCACGTTATCAAACACTAACTGCTCAATATAATCACAAAAAACAGACGGTTTCACTTCCATGTTATCAGACAAGAACTGTCCCAAATGTAATCACAGAAAGAAATCAGACAAGTTCGTACCATGTGCACGCTATCAAACACTAACTGCTCAATATAATCACAAAAAACAGACGGTTTCACTTCCATGTTGTCAGACAAGAACTGCCCCAAATGTAATCACAAAAAGAAATTAGACGATTTCATTTCCATGTTATCGGACAAGAACTGCCCCAAATGTAATCACAAAAAGAAATTAGACGATTTCATTTCCATGTTATCAGACAAGAACTGCCCCAAATGTAATCACAGAAAGAAATCAGACAAGTTCGTATCCACGTGCACGTTGCTAGACAATATAACTGCTCAAAATTAAATCACAAAAAAAATTCAGACGAATTCTTATCCATGTTATCAGACACTAGCTGCCCAAAATCTAACCACAAAAAGAAATCAGACGATTTCATTTCAATGTTACCAGACAATAATTACCCCAAATGCGATAAAAAGTTAGACGATTGTCTGCGGCTCACAACTAACAACACGTCGACCAACGTTTGACTCAAGTCGTTTGGACTAAAGGCATTTTTCCCTGAGTGGTAAGAAAGGAATCGTAGTTATCAAGTTCGATATCTGGCATTGTTTGCCCAAACTGGTGAATGTTACTTACGTTACACCAGACGCTTCAGCACCACGCACAGTTATTCAACTGAGTCAACTCTTGTAAGCCTTGGCGTTCTATTTCCATTTCTCATACTCTAAACTCCGCATAAAACTCCGGTTCGTTGAGATTCTCCAGAGCTTATTGATCACAACCGCCGTGCAGAAAAATAGAATTCTTGGTTTGGTACGCTTCGTAAAGCACTCAAAATTCTTGTATAGAAATTTAAAACCTTTGATAAAACACACAAGCAACATCTCCACGATCTGCTAATTGCTCGGCAAAACCTATAAATTGGAAAACAAGCAATAACTTGGACAAAACAAAACTAGTGAAAAAAAACCTGCGTTTGTTTACATTTTAAATTACGGGGTTCGCTTTCTTAATGTCGGAGCCGGGACTAATTTTTACTCCCAGAATCTCTTTGCTCACTACAAACGTTCGTAGCGTTCTATATTTTTGGTGCTGAAGGTTTCAATTTTTTGTGAAGAAAACTCCTATCTTTATTCTCTGTTTCCACTAACGAGTACAAACAGTCGCAAGACTGTACCTACCGAAAGCCAAAATACAAACAAAATGAGAAAAATTTAAAGCATTGTAAACTATTAAAAAATCGATATTTTAATAAGACAAGACCAAAAGTAAAATTAAATATGCATAATATGAAGCAAAAAAACAACACTCATTCTCAAAGAAAGTTTTATTTCTGTTTCAAAATACATCTTGTAAAATTAACAAAATAATGCAATATATCTGAATGGTTTTTGATTGCCATGTCATCAAAAAAAATTTTTTGTATAAGTATAGGTGGTCTTCGTCCGCTTCCAACGTTACCTGGCAGGAGTCACGGGATATCTTTCAAGTACTCTGTCAACTTTTCAAAAGTACTCCTACTGATGAATCGAAAAGTTCGTTTGAATAACATATCCCGACGTCGTGCTTTAAACATCTTCTACATACCGTGTCATACGAGGAACTGGTTCTCTCAAGTTCTCGCTTTCCAGAAACAAAGCAGCCAGCCCTTCGATTTCGTCATCTGACTCTAAACTTAAAGTGCATATAACGCTAACAGCTTTCTTTGGACCAAATCATTTCATATAGAGTTTAAAGTACTTCTGCAAAAAAAAAACTTGAAGGTTGGTTAAAATTGGGTTTTTTTTTCCTACAGTGGCTCAAACTAGTAAAATTTCCAGACATCTTGGTTCACGACCGCGTTTTCAGGGGACTGGGTTATAACATCATTCCCGACTTGTAATATTGAGCAAGTGACAACTTTTCTAAACACAAAGGGGCAAAAGAACTGAGAACTGTATGAGGAATTGAAATCTACTTCTGAATCAAAAATCTCTATCTGTGTTTTGATTCAAAGGTGTCCGGGAATTACGTCACAACCCAATTCCCATAAGACGCGGTCGTGGACCAACAAAACTTAAATTTCTATGTGTATAAAAAAACGAGAAAACGACCGATTTCAAAAATTCGTTTCTTAAACGTCCTTAGTTTCCAAATACTTTAAGAGGCTACAAAATAATTGTTAGTTTTATAGGCACTTTAAATAATCTATCTTAATAAGTTTCTGAAATAAACTACCCACCTACAATCTCTCCGATATTCCCGCCATTTTGTTTGGTGGTCTGTTCTCTCAAAATAAACTAGTAACGACTACACACAGTTCTTACCGCGCCGTCAACCAGGTTCAGGTTGAAAAAGGTTGATCCCAATAGAACACGGCTTAGGGAAAAGGGCGGATTCTGTCAATGCAAAGAGTGGTTCGCAGATGGCACTGTAAAAGGGTTTTGTCTGGTAGAGGACAGCGTAGAGGACACACACATTTAAACCAATCAAAAGAAAGATAAACTTACCCAAACCTTCATCAACCAATCACAAACCTTGTTTAATTTTGTGTCCACTACACGAAGAAAAACCCCTGTAGAGCTACTTAGACTATAATAAGTCTGTTTCAAAAAAACTTTAAAATATACTGCTAAAACCTAGTATTTGCAGTTCAGCAATTGTCTTATAGAAACTGGGTTGCTAGCCAAATTTATACTAAAAACATGTTATCCGTCTGGACGTGATTGATATGAAATATGGACCAAGTGTATTTTCATTAAAAGAACATAAAAGCAAAGAGTAGCAGTCGGTATTTTCCTTTTAGATAGTCAGCTTCAATAAGTTTCGTAAAAGCAATATATCTGACTTAGGATGTGTCTGGATGGGCCATACATAAAACATACAGATTTCAATAAATTTGCCATAAAAAAGTCTATGAATTGTTTCTATTTGAACACTAATTGTAAAAGCTTCGACAAGTTATTCAATTTCTACGAGATTTCCTCCAATTATCATTCTATATACGACATTTCTAACGAGAGCTCGCAAAGTCAATAACAAAATCTCGCAGCGGTATCAAAGTGTGAAAGTTCATGAGGCTTGGAGACTTGCGCGCACTCTGACGAGATCCCGTAAAAAACGTTGTTCGAAACAAAAAGATTTCTTACAAAGTCTTTTATTACCAGTAATGTAATCAAAGAGTACAGAGTGCCTAAACAGGAAACAATTGATAACTTTGCTGTCTAGACTACGAAAAAGAGAATCAAGTGCCAGCGACCAGGAATTTTTATTATTTATTTATGATTATTACATGTCAACCAACGATTATAACGATGACAGTTCTATACTAGGCTATCTTATAGCAATGACCAAGTGGCATCATATAATCGTGGCCATGACCAACTAAGTTAACTGCAGAAACCCGTCGCCTGCATCAATGCACGTCATTCATTAGCTGCTGAAAAGAGAATCCCTGCTGATGACCTGTCAGATCTAGAAACAGTGTTATTCCAATGGCTGCAAAGGTGATGCTGACTATAAATGTCTGGCCAGGTGTTGGTCTCTGTAATGGGGTAACAGGTACAATAATTTAAGCCATCTATCAAGTCAATCATCAACAAATAGACTTGCCAAATTTAAGGACTTTTTAGGACTTTTTAAGGTAAGACTATTGGTTCTTGAGGGCCTAAGTCATAGGACATCAACCACCAGAACTGACCTAAAACA
>JAOBAT010072802.1:1014-21470 GCA_026413305.1 Hydrozoanthus tunicans | reverse complement strand
TTGTTATAACTTTAATCAATGAATTATTCCCTTGAAATTGTTTGAAATAAAAATTTTATGACATTTTTTAACAGAAAGGAACTTTTTAAACAAAGACCACATAACTCACTGCTGCTACATCACAGGTTACCAGTCCCCCACCTGCCCGGTCAAAATTTACTTTCAACCTTTTTTTATTAAAAAGCATAGTTAGACGTGGAAATTATCTTTGGTTGTTTGAATTTTGAGTTCACAGATGGCAACAATTTTAATCCAAAAAGTAAAAAAATAAGCTTGATAGGGACTAATTCTCCCAATGGTTATGAAGAGGTAATAGGGACAAAGTAGGGAGAAATGACAACTCCGGATCGTTTGTGCACTAGACCCTTTAATTAACCACATGCAGACCAGGGTGGGCGTGTCAACCCCTTGGAATTTTATAATTAAGAAAAAAAGAAAGAAGTTAATAGACTCTTAGTTTAAGTAACTTTGTTCAACTTTCATGACTCCAGTTTATGACAAAGGAACCAAACAAGAGATTAGGATGTTCAGGAACGGGAGAACAAGGGATCAAAGATCATCCATTTTTCAGGCCAGTTGACTGGGATGCTTTAGAGAAACGAAGAGTGACGCCCCCTTTTAAACCGAAAATTGTAAGTTTGATCCCCTGAATCACTTAATTGAATTTGCAGATGACAGTAGTAACTTGAAACTGTGCTATTTTGTTTTAAATTTCATACTGTTGATACTAAACATCCACTTTATCCTTTGTCTGGTCATAGGCATTTAGTTTTTGTGCATTTTAGATTAAAGAATAAAAACCCACTAGAAAAAACCTGCATTTTTGGGAAGTAGTCTTAACATGTTCTTATAGGTAGTTAAGGTCATTCCTCTGTTTTGCATTGCGCAGCTCTTCTGTGCATTTTCACAATATTTATATTTGTACGGAAATTTCACACTAACGGCTCAATTTTGCCTGATGATTCACATACTCGCTGACGTAATCGATTCCATTCATTTGGACACAAATTGAGGCATACTTAACCACACTCGCCCCATGCCCCTTGCAGAAAATTCCGTTTTGATGCTAATGTTTTTACTATTTTGCTGAATATCTAAAAACTGAAATCGGGGACCCCCCTTTTTCTTTTTCAATTTTGTAACAAAAAACTTTTCCCAACTGGTGCAAAAATTTAAACAATATCTATCGATAGAAAGTACAGAATTTGGGTCATTGAAATCCTTCTGGTGGGCAACTTTTAGCTATTTTCAACTAGGAATGAGGCTATTTTAACACTGATTAATCATGTTAATTAATGACATTAGTTGACAAAACTCCTTAAATGTGTAGTTTAGTTGACTGAAAGTTAAAGTGATAAGAATTTAAGTCACCCTAGTGTACATCAGTAATGTTTGTTACTGGCGGCTGAAAAAAACTGCGATGATGACATTAAACTTTTTGACTAAATTGGCATAAAATAACCATAGTATGACACTGTAACTCAAAAACAAAGTTGGTGACCCCCACTTTTTATTCCATATTCAGAGTCAACATATACAAAGGAACAAACTGACCATGTTTGAAAAAAAAACTTTGTATGGATTTTTTCAGGGGAATGACCTTAACACAATTTTAGCCAGCTTAGGTTTTTAAAAGGAAAGCAAATAAAACTCAGCTGCAAAACAGGATGGTTATTGGTATACTTTTTTTTTATTATTATTTTCTACTCTGCCCCCACCCCTCCGCCCCAAAAACCACATTAAACTTTAAGAATATCAACACATACATTGACATTTAGTTAGTGATTTATGAGAACCAGCCTTTTTCTTCTTCAAATAATATTCTTGCACTGCAGCTGTAACGTACTGAATGGATATGATTTTAAAAAAAGTTTTATAACCTGTTAGTTATTTTCAAGTTTTAGGCTAAATAGGTTCTTGTTTATAGGGTTATAAAATCCAAATTTAAGGTTAACAGATTTTCAATTTTCAGTTGTTGGTTTTAACTAACTTATTTTATTTGTCAAGGTGCGTGTGAGACTGATTCAAAACCAGCTCTAATCATCTGTGAGTGGGCTCACAGAACCTTTAATAATTATTTTATGATCAGTGACACTGTGTTGAAGATAACTTAACATGTTAATCTTTTTATTGCAGAAATCAAGAACAGATGTTGGTAATTTTGATACAGATTTCACCCGTGAGGACCCTAAGCTCACGCCAACAGACAAGAACGCAATCTCAAACATAAACCAAGATGAATTTAATTCATTCTCATATGTCAATCCAAATTTTGTGTAAGCGACTCCGAGTACTCGGTACCGTCTCCATGATAGACACACAGTCAGACAGTCATGGATTCCCCCATTCAATTGTATAAGAACATAATATTTTAACTAGTTTTATTGAGCGAAACTAATTTTTTTCCCTTATTGTCAGCTGAATAGTAGTAACTGTTGGTCAAATATAGATAACAACTGTGAAACTTTTTCTCAACTCACCACAGGCACACCAAGCTTGGAGCTAGAAAATTGACATATTTCCATACAAAGTTCACTTACCTTGATTTCACCTTGTGTTTGTATCTTGTGTGTATTTTGGGAGCAATTGGGGTTGTCTTAGAGGAACTTTTTGTGGTCGCTGTTCCACTCCTAAAGATGAAGTAGTGAAAGAGCGATTGCAAAAAGTTCCTTTAAAACACAAAACACACACGATACAAACACAGGGTGAGCTCAAGGTAGGTGAACTTTATTTCCATTATTTTGATTTTGACTAGATTCAAAAGACTTTGTATGGGAAAATGTCAACAATATATAATTTATTGGGGTGCCTGTGACTTCCTTTTTTTCATACTCTACATCTCAAGTACTTTATCCCTTCCTGTCCTTACTGAACTTTGATTATCATCCACCTTCTCCTTACATTGTCAATGTGAATTAGTGAGCTTGTTAGTTTCTGAAATAGGACCACCATAAGCTCTGAGATAAAACACAACATTCTCCCACAACCTTTTCTTAGAAATAACTTTAGGAAATTAGTTACGAAAACTTGACAAATTATTTTAGGAATGCAAGGGTTAAGGTTGTGTATATTGTACTTTTGTCATACTATCAATACTTGCTTCTGGCCATTATAGTAACATGATAATTTTTCGTTTTATTTTAGATTTGCTCTTTCCTGTAAGATAATGCATAGAAGTAGTTGTTGGGAGGGGCTAGGAAAATGAATTTAAGGGTATAAAGGTACTGAAAAGTCGTTTAACAATATAAAATAAAATTTGTTTATTAACAAGAACTTATGTCATATTTATGTGAGAGCAAACAATTATGTTTGACTGTTTACTGTAAAATTAATATCAACATTTTATTACTTTACGGGGTTGCTTTCCTTTGTGAAACCTAGTGCTTTGAAACTTGTGAAAAGGAGCATCTCTTATTGTTTAAAATAGTAAACCAGGAGAACTAATGATTAGCAGAGAAGACTGACACTGAGTTTACTCAGGAAGTTAGGTCGCTCCTTATTTATGTAACTTAATTTAACCTGCCACAGATATAAATAGTTTTTTCTCATTTTCTGTTGGATTACAATTGATTTTACCTTTTAATACTGCCCTCAAATTTTTTGAAAAGTTCAGGAGTTAGACATAATTATCTTAAAAAATGTGATACCTGACTTAGATTGCACTACTTTTTTTATTAACTATTGAGCATTTGTCTTTCTTTGATTTAAGTCTATTTAAGATTTGTACAAGCCTGTAAGAGTCAAGCTTGATAAATCTAGACGTTAATGTTTTCTCTAGCTTGGAAATATATCATCAGGCTTTATTCACCCTATAGCTTTCTTAGTTGGTGAGAAGAAAAGGTTTGTTGATATTATACTTTACTTACTGTTGGCCATATCACCATCAGAGTGATAATTTTTATGAAGGAAAAAGTAAGAAACATGAATCTTTTCCCCCCCCCCCCCATCCCTTAGTGTTTAAAACATGTTTCAGTTGGCCATCTTTTCTGTGGGAAGAAATTTTTTGTTATGTTTTGTTGACTTTACAACTGGCTACAATGTGACATGTGATTTCTGACTTTCTTGTTTATGCAGTATTTTCAAGGTAAATCAGTTTACTCAAAGTTTGTATTATATTTGTAATTTTTAAAGTCATTGTTAAATATCAGGTTGAATTTTAAATAAAAAAAACCTCTTGATGGTTTAAAAATTAGAAAAGCTTCAAATGTTAAACTTTATCATCTACATGAAGACTGGTTAATGAATTTTACAACAGGAGTATCAGACAGATATGTCATAATTTGGTTGTACAAAATGTAGCATTTGTTTGCAATATGTACATCTTATCAGATAAGATGAACATTTTCTTTAGAGATGACATTTTTCATAAATTTATCATTTAGTTAGATAATAATAGTTAAATACAGTAAGAGTAAAAATATGGAAACTTTTTTATGTAATTTAAAGTTTTAGGTGGTTTTAGTGCAACATTTACTTTGTGTTTTATTGTTGTTGGAATGCTCAAGTATTCCTAAGAAATGGAAGAATAGATCTGTTTAAATTGATTTTTAAGATACTTAGCCCACATTTGTTACCTGGATGTTAGAGGTCTGTATTATTTTATTACCTTTTCATCTTTTTGTTAACACTTTATTATGGTTCTACAGAGTACAGAAAAATGCATTAAAAATCAATAACTAGAGTACTAGTTTTCAAAATTTTTCTCCCAGAGTTAATTGATGTGTGTTCTAAATGTCACCTTTAGGTAGTTTTAAGAATGTTTGAATGGTGATACTATATACGTAAATGGTGTTTAAGTTAACCATTTACTAAACCATATTTATTTTTGGTTTCAATACAAGTGTTAAGATATAGAAACTGATTTTATTTTAAACTTTTTGTTAAAGGTAGATTAAAATCCTTGCTTTGCCAAACCATTTTTCATACTGTTGGAAATTCTACTTTTATACAAACTGTTGTAACCAACAGATTAACTTTTTGTTTTCAGTACTCGTCTAGAACTGTTGCTTCACAAAATGGTGTTTGTTTAACAAATTCAAATATTTGGAATTTCAAAGAAGTTTTGTCAAGTCTGGTGTTTCCAAACTTGGCAGGGAAGGGAAAATAGTTTTAGTAGCAAGTTAAAAGGGCAAATTAGAATGTAAGCCTCACTTTCATGTTGAAAAAACTGAAAGGTTAGTTTTTCATAAAATTGTACATAGTTATAAATATTTACTGGTGAAAGTTAAGAATTACATTAAGGATAATTTTAATCTCCTACGTAACACTGCTTATCTGTACATTGCCATTTGAAATGTGTTCCTAGATTTTCTGAACTTTATTTACAAAGAAGGCATAATTAACACAGTCGCAAATAGTTTGTTAGTTTCCATATTTCAATAAAGGTCTTTAAAGAATAATCATGCGTATGCCAAGTGTTTATTGCTTTGCCAACAGTATAGCCTGGTTTACACTTGTGATATAAGTACAAGCAAAAGGGAGCAATGTTCACACATGAAATAAGCACAAGAAAATGAAAAACATGCATGCGTGTATATTTTATGGGTGTTCACACCAGTGAAATAAATGAAAAAAGCAAAAGAAAAATATTTTTTTTCTCTTGCTTGTTCTTGTGCTTATTTCACGCATGTTCACCCTTTGATTTTCTGGTGCTTATGTCTCAAGTGTGAACCAGGCCTAAGGTATGCATCGGTGGAGTGAAATAGGAAGTTTTGATAAGTGATGCAAAGCTGGCAAAAATATTGGATGCTTCTGAAATACAAGGCCTTTTTTCAAAATATTTGGTACACAATGATCTTGGCCTTGTTGTCATTGATCAAGAGTTCTGCAGGCCTGTAGCCAGGAGAAAACAAACCAAGTCAGTATGAATATCAAATTGAGTTTAGTTTGGCCAAGCAGCAAAGAAGCAAGCAAATTCTTGGGGGATCTGGGGAGATGCTCCATAAGAAAATTTAACAAAGTTTTCATCATTAGAATCGCAAGAAGCTTATCAAAATTATTAAATCAGTACATATAATTTATTCCATATTTACAAATGATTTCTTACGCAGGCAACTCAGATTTGAATATTTAAAAAGCCAGAGTGAAAACCAAAGGCATTTTCTTTTTGGTCATAGCAGAGAAAACATGATGAGAACTTGCCACTTTCTATAAAAAAATGTTTTGATTGACTGCAACTTTGATATAATTTAAGACTTTTTTTTCATAATATTTTGGCAAGAGGCAAGTGTCTCAGTTTGCCTTGCAGTGGCTATGGGCCATCTCTGTTTTGGTCTGCAAAGTGAGAGGATTAGGTGTATATTGGAAATAAAATGGGTGAATGAAAGTGACAAAAGTACTATTAAGGGTGAAAGCTTTGACTAAGCATCCCAAAACAAAATGATTTTGGACCATCTCATAAAAATAATGCTATTGAAGAGCCCTGATTCAGAATGTGACAGTTGCATACTAGTCATATAAACCTCAAATGTTCCCCCTTTGGCCCTTAGCCTCGAATTCGAAAATCGGATTTTCCCGTAAAATAAAATTACTTAGCATTTTTAATGTTCAGAGACCACACTAAAGTACAACCTTTTGAAATGCCAAAATGTTGCTGCTCCACAGTCAGTTGACCCCCTTTCCCTCCCCCCCTACCCTCTGCCCCATTAAACTACCTTCCCAGTATGTGGTTTTGTTTAGGTTGAAGTCAGCTCCAGTAACATTTGGAACTTTTCAGTACAATTTTGATTTCATAGTTCACCAACTTGTAATAAATGCTGTAAAACAAAACAACTTTAGAACGTACAATTCTTTGTGTGGAACTTTGCATAACTTTTTTTTATCACGAACAATAATTTGAAAAAAAAACATTACATTACTTGACAATAAGTCTTGAATGTAAATACCAAAGAAAAATAGGTGAGTCCACAAAAAAGCTAACAACCAATAGGATTGAAAACTTTGTTGCTTTGATAAAAGAAATTGAACAAAAGGTTTTGGGTAGGGCAGTCATTCTCTGATTTAACCACATATTGGGTTTTACTTGGTATAACAGAAAATAACTGGATGGGTCATAATTGAAGAGCCTAGTTTAAAAGTGATGTCACTTTGCATGAAATGCTTAATTCTCCGAATAATTCTTGGGAACTTTGTCAAAAGTCACGTTTTTGCACTAGACTCTTCAATTTTCAAAAGCATGTCTGATTGGTTTTGTAAAAAACTCAACTTACTTCAATGAACATTCATCACTTGAATAAACCTTTTTATTTAACACAAGTACTCTGTACCTAGTTTACAATCTCATGTAAATCTAATGAACACAGGCCGAGTCATTCAAAACATATCTGCAGTATAAATATCTGCAAAATCTGCTCTTACTATGCACTGGTCAATTGAAACCATAGCATAGCTAAACAATGTATTAATTTTTTTTACCAAACTAACCCTGGTTGTTCAGGGCAAAGTATTTAATCAATACTTGTGTTCTTATGATCTGTTTACTGACTTGGCTTGGAAATTTGTGGTTAACTTGTTTTTGTATTGTTTGAACTCTGAGCAGTTTCTAAACAAGGCAAACCTTTCTTTGTAAAGATAAAAAGTTTGCAGCTTCCTTACTCCAGTGTTTAATCAATTAACCAGTTTTTGAACAACAGTGCCCTAACCAAACTACCAATTTGACACTCCTTACAACTGGGGTCAGTTTTGATGTGGGCCTGTACAACTGTGCAGTTTAAAACACAGATTAAAATTCAAAAAACTTTAACCCAAACATATAACTATTTCATGTGGCAAATAAATGCTGAAAGTGAAACTATTCACTGCTTTAAGCAGTTTATCAGTTATTCTTTACAAAAATATTGTTACAATTATTAAACCTCATTTTTCAAACAATTTTACTGTTGTCTAACTATTCAATATTCATTTAGTTACAAAGTTTAAGATATCTCAATGTTATGTTTTGTTTGATTGATTTCCAATTTTCCTTGCAAGAAATCATTTTTATAGGCATCATGGAAGGAGTTCTAGTATCTTATTTGATGCAGAAAAGCTGGCAGGGACTAAAACAGTCAAATTATTTTGCTTATTACTTTTCAAGTCCTACTTTGTAGGGAGGAGATCAATAACTATTAGATGTTAATAAACTAGCTAGAACTTATTGAAAGAGTACTTGCTGTGTTATTTTATGACTTAACTAATCTTTTTCTTCACTTCTGATCTAGTTACTATAATAAAAGTACAACTGACTTTCCACAACTTTCGAAACAGACAAAACTTCTAAAGAAACCAAGGTAACAATTTTTTTTAACTGTCTGCTTTTAAGGACGTCAACCTTGTATTTGGCTCTGAACATTTTTCTTACCCCAAAACAAGTATATTATATATAGACTGAATAATCATTGTTTTTACTCCCAACTCTTAATGGCATCTTCGTACTCATCAGCAGAAATAAATGGTTTGTCAATTGCTCTGATCATCAACTCACCACAATATATGCATTCAGATGCTATGATATCATCCATTTCTGCCTTTAACGACTCTGGTGATAGCTGAGAACTAACTGAAGTTGTTTCTGAACGCAGTCCACTGACGGATGGTGAATACAGTAAATGCCTGAGTTCCACAAGTTTGTTCTTTTGTTTTTCCTTCAGTTGAGGCTGGAGCTCTGTAACTAAACAATCCATGTGAAATGCATGGTTACAAGGGAAGACATAGAATTGCCTGGTCAGGAGAGGATAGTTGCAAACACAACACTTATCTTGGGCAGGAACAAGGCTGAATTTGTTTCTTGTGTGTTGGATGTCATTTCTAATACATTCTGCACTTTGTGTAGCTTCACGCATGTCAGATTTGAGCAGCTGTATATGCTCGTTATAATCTTGCAGTGATGAGCAAATGGCATCTTTGAAGTGATCAATTGTGACAAAATCTTGGAAAAATGGAAGAATATCTTCAATTTTCAGCAGGGAGCACTGGCTCAAAAACTCCATGGCTTTCTTCACATCCTTTTCGTTTTCAACGACATGTCTTGCAATTCGCAACCACAGCTTTTTGCGAAGCACTTCATCTTCCTCTGGAGGCTTTTCTGCCTGAGCTTTGGCAAGGTCCACATCAACCTTCAAGGCAAGATCTACTGCTTCCTCAAACAATCCCATTGTGCTGTAAATATGTACACATGCTTTGAATTTATTGTTCTCTGCACAAAGCCGCAGTGCATATTTCATGTCATAGTGAACTTGCTCAGGATCTTGACCTTGCATTAGAATGTACCTCAAGAGGGAATCATCATCTTCCACCTCAGTGTAGAGTGAAAGTAGATAATTGTGAATAGCTTCATCCTTGTTACTAAGCCACTCGATGCAATACTCTAAATATCGGATAGCCTCTCGCGTCTGTAGTGACTTGCCATGTTGACAGTGGACCAATGAGGGAATTAGCTTTCGAGGGTCAAGTTTCCTCTTCTGCTCAATCCAAGCACTAACAGTCTGCTTGGGAATGTGTTGCATGAGTACTGGAGAAAACTTGTAGAACAAGTGGGTGTCAGTTTGTTTGGTCAAAACCTCCAGGGCTGAAAGGAAGTCATCATGTTGTAGGTGGTGGTTAATGACATGTTCATAATCCTGCATCAAGGTCGCAAAGAAGACAAGGTTTTCAACATCCCCGTGACTTGCAAGAATATCATAAGCTACCCGAGGGTTCTCTTGAAGACATGTTTTCACTTTTGCTGAAGCTAGAAACTTGCGAAAATCCTCTTGAATGCTTTCACGAGTGTCACCAGCTGCTTCTCTCACTTCACCCAGCTGGTTCAGGTACAGCTCCAAAATCCAGATTACAATCATAGTCATTTGAGTCCTGTCTGTAGCCTTCAAGCTCTCACATTTTTTAAGAAGAAACATCTTAAGAGCTTGTTTTTCTTGTAGCTGGATAAATTTCAAAGCCACTTCTTCAAATGAGACTTGGGTCTGTGCATAGCATTTTGCTGCTTGGGCATAATTCTTCTTCTCAAATAGATCTTCTGCCTGGCTTGTGAAAACTTTGTCCAAGCTGGCTGGATTGTCTCTGCAGTACTCCTTTGCGAGTTCAAACTCACCTTTCTCCAGATACATCTTCCAGACATCTCTGCTTTCTCTTTTAACTTCATACTCAAAGATGGAGTTGTCTGTAAAAGTCCAGATTGTCTTTTTGTAGACATCAGTCACAATACCTCGCAGTGCTCCATAACGTGGGGGCAAGTCATCTTCAAAAACTGGCTTTTCATTCAGTAAAGAGACTGCCTCAAATTTATCCTTGTAAAGTACCAGCACATGAAAGCCAGTAATAGCTATCGACAAGGGAGTTGGGGCAGTGTCACTGTTGCTTTGTGGGTGGTACATCAATAGCTTTGTGTCTACAGTGTTTTCATGTTTCCTCGGATCAAGATCAAGCTGACCGTAATAAATGCCTCCCCCTGTAAGCCATGCGAATGAACTTGGCACTCCCCTGGGTTTGGGGTAGAACAATCTAAGCTCCCCTGATGCAGATTTGGGCATTTGTATAAATGGTGCAGGACTGTTTTCATACTCAACAAACAGGGGCTGAAAATCAAGCTGATCTGATGGCACTACATCTCCAACGAAGTGATGCAGTCTACTTTGAGTGGATACCATAACGAAGTATCTGTTTTCCGCTTTTGGTGCTGACGGAAACCTTTCAAAAAACATTCCACAGATTGGCTCTTCCGTCTCACCGCTTGCATTCACGTTATAAATCTGCTTAAAAAATCTCTCTGGCCCACTTTGAAGGAATCTCTCTTCAGGCTCTATTTCCGTTTGGAATATCAAACCTTTATTCGTACCTAACAGAATGGTCTGTGTAGAGCTGTCGTTCATTCTGGTCTTGTTCCAAGCCACTGCTTCTATCAACTGGCCGCGGCATTTCGAAAGGGGTTTGGGTTTACTTGAGTTACGAGCCAAGTAAAACGATTCTTGTGATTTCATACACACAATTAAGTGCTTTGCAGTTGGATCAAGGAATAACTTGTGAATACTGTCATCAAGTCTTTTGGTGATCTCGATTTTATCCAGTTCGCTCGGGTTTGCCAGATCGATTCTAACGAGGGCATTGTTACTCAAACCAACGACCACGATGTTGTTGCCGACTACTAAGTCAACGATGTTGCTTGGAGGTCGGAAATTAATCCTATTCCTCTTGAATATTGGAACATCATCTTCGCTTCTAACATCTACATAACCTGTAGAAATAGGTTGGCCACTTTCCGGCCCCTCAAAAGGGTTCAGATTGAGTTGGCCAGAGGAGGCCAACTCGTACTGGTCAAAGATGGACGCCATTTTGCCCAATTTAATCACGTGAGACAATGGCCTGTCTTGCCTAGTCCTCTCCCGGTCAATATAACTGTTAGTTATTTGTTTGGACGCTTGGATATGGATTGGGACGGAAAAGGGGGGAGGGGGGGGGGGGGGGGGTGGGCAGGGTTTGAGGGGGTCTGAGTGCCTTCAACGTTTCATTGAATTTTATTTAACAAATCTTATTTAAATAACAGTACATTTATATGTACGTTTTAAAACATCATTTTATGACAGGAGCCCTGTTTATGATTTTATGCTGCACAGACACAAAGGCACCCGGGGGTATTGCTCTGATGTGTTAAAAACAAATTTGTGATTTCTCACTTCGCTGCAAACAAAATTTCTTCTTGTAGGAAATTCAGCAAACGTATATTATAACTCATATACTGACAGTATATGAACAAATGTCTTAAAAAGCAGACACAATTATTTACAGTAAGCTATAAGAAGGGCCTACTCCTTTATATTGACTATACGAGGACATGGGACAGTTTTTTGGGCTCCTGGTTTGGAATAACGTTGCCCTGTTTAAACAGGGTAGCACTTTTTGTTCCGGTTCTCGCACAATAGTTGCGATAGCCCCAGCTAATTCGATAGTAACGCGTATCAGTAGCCCGTAACTAGCTATGGGCTCCTGTGCGTATACAATAACCTAAAGTAAAGTGTTTATGGAAGTTCTCAAGTGGACAGCTATGGTTCGAGGTCTTCCACCTTGTATTTTAAATGGAAACTAAGAACATAATTGAAAAAAATCCAGAAAATTGGTCAGGTCAATAAATAATGCCGAAGCTCGACTTGCGAGAACAAAGTGCAATACAAGTAAGTGAGGTTATATAGAAGTCAACAGTACCCTGCTTGATCTTTTATGCCAGTCAATAGTCATTCACTGTACTTAGAGCCCAGGGGGGGGACTTCGCGGTTAAAAGGGTAGGGATGATTGTCTGAAAAAACCAAAAAATAATACCCTAAAGATACAAAGTGATAAAAAATTTCCACCCTAAAAAATACCTCACAGTTTTAAAATTACCCTAAAAATTATCAATATAATGCGAAAAATTTCCCTGGATAGCTAGCGGGTCGGCGCTAAGTCCTCTTGTGTTGCGCCGTGTATGACATGCAGTAAATAAAGACACGCGCGTAAAAGAACGTTCGCCAAAGAACTTTTGTCTTAACTTCTTGTTCAGTACGGCGCACATTTGCTAAAACACGACGCTGCATGCAGTCCAATAGCTTCGCGTTTTTCGGCCCAAAAAAATACCAGGCGCTTTGTTTAACACAAGATTTCTTTTAACAACCCCTAAAAATATTGGACTTACCATCCCAATAGTGGGAGTACCCCTATCCCCCCCATCCCCCCTCCCGCGGGACTCGGAGGTGCTTGACACCTGATCAATGACTTTGACACTCAAGACTGTGCAGGGTAAACTTTCCCTCTAGTGAGGCCTCACTTTCATGTACTTTTTTTCAGTCCTACAAGGTTTGTTAGCCATTTTTCGAAAGAGGTCTATAGTGAGACTATAGGAAAACTTTTCTATCCCCCGGGATAAAAAAAGACCAAATTTCGAAATGTTTTACGCCCTAGGTTATAACATCATACCTTTTAAGGAGACGTGTCAGTTTATGCAAAACACGTTTGGCACTTTTCCAATTGGCGTTTTCCGTACAAGCGAAAAAAGACCCCCCCCCCCAACTCAAGGACGCCGATGCTCAAAACTTCCTTAGCTAGCCTGGCAATTTGTGTAAGCTAGGTAAACCATGACACTGAAGCTGCATTAAATCAATTTAATATTGATCTATTTTAACATCGATATTACACACGAGTACTTAATATTTAAATTACGTTCTAAGATATCGGTTTGCCGAAACAATGACGTCATAGCAGCAATGCAAAAACAACTGCACTTCATAATATTGGCCTTTCTGCTAATTGCCTCGTTAAATCTCCTTGCTTTGAATATCAAAAGCATTAGAATATGCAAGTTTTCTCGTCTTATTCAATGTTCTTGATTTCAATCGCAGCCTTTACTGTTGTTATCTAGAGTGATACAGTGATCCTGTATACAATTACTTGTTTTAGTATCATGCAGTCGCCTACGGCAAAGTGTAGGCTCTGTGCATAAATATCAGTAACTGTATAATATCAATAGAACATTAGGTGTTTTTGGAATAATTACCTTTGTTGCGTCATGAAATGATATCTCTACAATCTTAGACCACGCCTTGGAAGATAAATTGGGTTACATAAACTTATCAGAATTTTCATCACGAGTGAAGTATTGGGTTGTTTATGGCTGCTTAATCGAGGATTTACGGTAATGGCCAATGGTCGTATAACACGTTCGTGTAAATAAAAAATGGAACGTAATGGGAACAAAGAAACTTCAGTAACAGAACTTCTGAAAAAAAATTCAGTGTTCCAGTACGCTTTCGCATTTCTTTTTAGTATACACGCTTTTTTTTTTTATAAGAACAACTTTGTAAGAACAACGAGGCTCAGATTGGCAAACATTTAAGAATAATTTAAGAACGAGCTGAGGCTTGGGGCTCGATTAAGCATTTTTAGCTTTACAGAAAATGATTCGCGATTTTTTAAAATTATTATCATTGCTTCAAATTAAACTACCCTGAAGGTTGTTCGTTGTAATCGTTGTAAACATGCATACAGCATACTATATCTTCATAGGGAATTAGAATACACCCGGCCAAGCAATCCGTCCCACTTAAATGTATTGCAGTACCTTAGATTTAGTTTTTTTTCGATTTAAACCAAATATAGAAATACGGGACAAATTAAGAACAATTTAAGGCTCACATTGCCAAAAAATTAAGAACAACGAGCCTCGGCCAAATTTACTGGTTCTTATAAAAAAAAGCGTGTAACGCACTCACATGTTTGGTATACAGTTTTAAAGATGGCAAACTATTTCTGAGACAAAAACACATGACAACAACTGTTCCCCTTCAGTATTACGCCTACAACAACGCTAATTTTAAGAAAGAACTCGTATACAGCTGATGTTTTGCGATAAACAGGACGAGTACATGACCTTAGAGCTACTTTTAGTTTTACTAACGTTGTTCCGGTTTAAATACTGTACTCACTTGCTTGGTGGCTGGCTCCTTGTAAATTTTTCTACAACCGATATAGAAAAATTTGAGTTGCACACAATTTTCGGCATCATGCTGATTAACTGTTTTGCGTTCAATTTCAGAACATGCATTTTATACAGTTCATGTATTTGAACTTGACTGCTCATTTTATTAATTGAAGGACGAACTTCATACGGAAAAACGGAATGAGAAAAAAGGAACTGTTAAAGAAGTAAAGGCGATTACCAAACACTTTAATTCAATTGTTAGTCTTATTAAAATGAGTAATTCTGCTGGCCCCGTTTTCCTTTTATGGTCTTCCCCTTACATGCACGTGATCAGTGAAGCATGGCCCGGGTTTTTTGATGATGAAAACAACCTGCCTCAGTTCATTGACATTGTCCTAAAAACCGGAGTCCACTTGACTTGCTTTGTAATCCTGCTTCACTTTCGACGCATTAACCAATATACTTAACTAGAGGATTCTTCAAACTTGTCTTTGTAACTAGAATTCAGTTAGAGCGGTCAGGCACTTTTTACGTTTATTTTCTTGGCAACTTGACCTTGCGGTTACTACTGAACCTGGTACGGTTACGATCGAATGCCACAGTTCCCAGCATGAAGACGCAAGGAAACTACCACGTATTCAAACAGATAGGATTTGCAGCTTTCATAGTTTTTCTCTTAGTGAAGGTAAGAACGCTTAGTGCTTTGTCGTAGAACAGTCGTATTAACTACTTCAGCGCTACTATAAATCTGCATGTTTTTTACAAATCTTTATTTCACTACATGCATGTGGCGATTGTGCAAGCTAAGGGTCAAAAAGAGTTCATCTTATTTGTCATTCGGTTTGAATTACACTCATTACATCGTTTCATTTTGTTTTTACCACAGTGGTGTAAAAAGGCTTTTACCTACAGTCTTCACTGATGTTTCTTAGTCAAGAGCTCCCATAAACAAGGAATTATGCATATCTAATGCAAATTAATGAGCATGCCGTGATAACAACAACATCAAATATCATAATAAGACGTCAAGAAATTCATTATAGATGTTCTAGAAGAGTTCTTAGAATTTGTTTACTCTATAAACGAATTTCGAGTAAGAGCACATTGTGTGGAGTTTTTTACATGTCAAGGTTGTAATTTAAGCTTTGTGTGAATTGCGCCATATAAACACTGCAACTATTTTTTAGATTTTCACGGTTAATCGAGCACATATATGCATGATTTAGTTGTTGCGTGCTTTTGATAACCTTTTAATTGTATGGGTCGCTTTATCCGCCTTTTTCAAGTATTGGTTGTGGGTTCATTTTTATTACTTACATAATAGTTTCACTAGTTCCCCATAAATCAACACACGATTATATACATCAATTATTAAGCCATCATTTTGTGTGCCTCCTGCTGTAAATGTCTCGACGGCCGAGCAAACCAATGTATTTGTGTTTTTGTTGTAGCTAAAAATTATCTTCAAAGCAAGTTTTCAATTTAGGAGAGGGGAGGGGCTAAGTTTGGAGTTCTCTTAAACAATTTAACTTGCTTTTTTATCAGTTGAAAATGTACCTGTTTGTATATTCACATTATTGCAATTATGTAGTAACTTTAGAAACTGAGTTTCCAATATTTCTTAGGTCAAATTTTGAAAAAATTACTGGATTTCAAACCCCCTTGAGGAAAGCACACAATTTCTTGATGAGTCATTCAGCTGGTCTTTTATAAATTTTTCCTTCGGAGTACATTATCATTATAAAAAATCTCAGAGCTACTAATAAAATATGGCTTAAAAGTTTAAGAGGTGGCTTAAATAAGAGTGCCTGCTAATTTTGGAATCTAAGTATGAATGTAATATTTTTTAGGAGTTTAGATAATCAGTCCAGTATTTTTAGGGGATAATGTTTAAGGAAGACATGTACTTGTTAAACCAAGAGCCTGCATTATTAGTATTTTTTAGTAGTGAAAAACTCAAAGCTATATATACATTAGACTGCTTGCAATCCCTTATTTTGGTAAACACA
This sequence comes from Hydrozoanthus tunicans, assembly GCA_026413305.1. NCBI lineage: Eukaryota > Metazoa > Cnidaria > Anthozoa > Zoantharia > Hydrozoanthidae > Hydrozoanthus > Hydrozoanthus tunicans. Next base: position 5,042 of record JAOBAT010072802.1, on the reverse strand, counting down.
TGTTTGTACTGATAAGAAGTTAAAACAAAAGTCGTTTGGGGAACAGCCTATTACAAGCACTTCTTTATTTACTGCATATCATGTTCAGTGTATAGCACAACACAAGGGAACTAAGTGCCAACCTGCTAGCTATTTAGGGAAAAATGTCAATTTTTAATTGGCATTTTTTAGGGTTATTTTCAAACTGTCAAGAGGTATTTTTTAGGATGGAAGATTATTATGCCTTGGTATTTTTTCAGTATTTAAGCGAGTGGTTGCTATGGTGAATTTTTCTTAAAAAGTAAGAGACACAGGCAAATAATTTATGGATGTTGTCTTTCAGTAGCATGTTATGTAAAATGTAAAATATAAAAATTAAGTTGAAGTCTTTCTGAAAAGGGGCTTTTTTATGGGATGTAATAGAAAAATTGGGGCCTTCCCCAGGTAAATTATAAGAAAATTCTTCCTAATTCTTTTAAACTACACTTTCCCCACCCTACTTACCTCCCCTTAACCACCACTTCACTCCCCCCCCCCTTACTCTTACCATGTTACCACATTAAATAAACTTACATGTTTTTATTTTTATTATTTTTTGAATTTCATATTCACCAAGATTTTAACTGTACAAACTTTTGGATCTTTTTGTTGATCTTTAGTTATACTTAATCTCCACATAACTGTGCAAGCAGCTGTACATGTTACCAACATTCAAACATTTTTAGGTATTTCTAGTCATAAATCTGAGACAGATATTAGAAAAATAAATAGATTCATAAAGAAATAGTCTTCTGTAATTTGGAAAAAAACAAACTGGTTTGAAAAAAAAACAAGTTTAAAAAACAGCTTAAAAAATGGTTTAAAAAATTGACTCAAACCTGAATTTGAATCAAAGCATATAAATTATGTTTATGATAATGTTGTACATTGATTTTTTCTCTCCAGAATGTTTCTTGCAAAGGAACTTTGTCAATTCAGCTGATTGATTATCGAAACCCAAGTCACAGAAACTATGCAGGGTCATGTTGTGACCCAGGGATCTCAATATTTGGTTGGTGTCCCAATCATTGTGAAAACTTTTTAAGAAACTTTCGGCTTGTCTCATATCCTGCAGCATCGTGGAAGAGTTCATGGAAATCCTGGACAACCTACATTTGTGTTCGTGATGATAGTTACTTTCCAGGTTATGGATCTTCATTGGGTTCGGGGTTTACAAACCCACTCACTTATCACTTCAGTGGTGCATGGCCGGTAAGAAATCAAATTTTGTTGTTGATTATTTTACAATGGAACCTGGATTTTATATGATACTTGATATAACAATATCCTTGTTTTTAAGATGACCTTTTTTTTTCTCCCAACGAAAATACAGAAAAATGTAAGAAAAAAGACCTTGATCTAATATATAATGATATTCGATGCAATGATATGCTCAATTCTACAGTGCAAATCTATTCTCCCAAGCAATAATAATTTGACCTTGATACAATGATATAATGGATTCAACTGATTCAACAAAGAGTGAAAAACACAACATATGTTAGAGGAAAACAACAAGCACAACTTCATGATCAGGAGTACAAAACTTGTAAGCCAAATTACTATGAAAACACATGCAATGCATTATGTTAATGTGTATGATTCAGTGTTTAGCCTAAATTGCAGTAATACAGTACTGTGTTTGAAATATATTATTAGACAGCATACAAAAATGATAACAAAAAAAACGGTCTAACTTGACCACAATAAAACAATAATTTCTATATACTCGTAAAATCAATGGTCTGGTACCTCAATTTTGTTATACCTTTTCTTCTCCCAAGGAATATAGAAAAATCCAGGTTTCACTGTATTTGTTCTGCTATTATCTACCTCATTTGAATATTGATACTATTAATTGAATATTATTATTATTAAAAGAATGAAGTGTTTTATGTAAGTAAACTTAGGCCTTTTTATTACTGTTGAAATTCACATGTGCTGAAGAAGCAAATTCCATTGTTCTAGCTAGCTCATTTACATTCAATTCAGCACATGTGTGCATGTTTAAGACAGGCCTTGGTTTCTTCTCTTTATTAGTTTTTAAATTAACCTAATAATTTATATAGTCATGATGAATTTTGAGTTTGATAAATGTATATGCATAGAAGATCTATGTTTTGCCTTTATTATTAAATTGTTGCAAATTGTGAACTATTTCTAGGGATCATTTGGCATCTTGTCTGAAGTGTGGGATGATGATAGTAGCCACTTTTTAGGTGTTGGGAGTGCGTCAGACCTTGTTGATCGGTACTTAAAGGACATTTCAGGTGTTCCTGCCCAGAAAGACTATGGGAGTGCAATCGGAAAGTCATTTACAGTAAGTTTTGTATTGATGTAACAGCATTTGCATTTTCTAACTTTTTTTTACATTTAAAAATTTTAATCTTCCAGTACATTAAGCCAGTAGGACCATGTACATTACTTCATTACTTTAACTGTCAGATCTATTTTGTAAATGCTTTTTAGACTACAAGAAATTTGACAGGTTGTAAAGGCCATTAATTAAATAATACAACTTAAGTTTTGTTCATATTTTGCTATCCGTTTATATTATACTGCAAGGAGGACAACTAGAGATCACAAATTGTAATAAATGTAACAACTTATGTTTTGTTAAAAATTTTTATTTATTAACTTCACTAGCTAGTCTTGGGTAGTTGGAGAACCCAACAGGTTTTAATCAAAACCCAATTGTTGGACTCAAGGGCCTACAGTTTAACGTCCTTATCCAAGAAGGCATGAAGGTCTAACCGTTTGTAGATGTTGGAGCAAAGGCAGCACCTTCTCCTCAGTTGTTTTAAGACCTTGAGTGAAGGTACCGGGAATTGAACCTGGGCCTCCCACACAACACACTGGCACCTTACTAATTGGGCTACCATGTTATAGCAAAGGCAGCACTTTCTCAGTTATTTTGAGACCCTGAGTGAAGGTCCAGCACTGAATCAATTACCAACTGGGCTAACCAGGCAGTGTTTTTTTAAATTTTATTATCTGTTTAGATTACTGGAAGAAGGACAACTACAAGAATATTGGTGAAAGTGTACTGTGACAGCAATTACTATGGCACTGACTGTAACACGTACTGTGTCGCTCGTGATGACAGCAGGGGACACTATACATGTGATAGGAACACTGGCACCAAAATTTGTAGGAGGGGATGGATAGGATCAAACTGCCTTACTCGTGAGTTTCTCCAGTTTTCCAGTCTAAAGGGGCTTTGTTGTAAAGAAATCTGTCAACTTACAAATATAAACAGAAAAGAAAAAAACCTGTAGAATAAGCATTACACAATAAACTCTCTGTATTAAGTATAACCTTGTTCAAAATTCAACTTTGCACCATACAGTGTAAATTAAGCTTTTCATCCATGCATTCATTTGAGAACAATTAAAAAACAGATTAAATGGGTTAATAATAGATGTAGGTTGCAAACTGGTGAGATTAGATGTTGGTTGTTAGATGTAACTAGATTGGTTGAAGGTTGTATGCAAATGTAGATTAGATATTAGGTGTTGGATGTAAGTTAGTTGTAAGTTGAATTGCACAGAACTTTGTAGGTTAAATGTTGGGTGTTGGATGTAGGCTGGTTGTAGATTGTATGCAGGTGAAGATTAAGTGTTGGGTCTGGGGTTATAAGTTGGTTGGTTGTAGGTTGTATGCAGATGTAGATTAAATGTTGGATATTGGGTAAGAGTTGGTTGTAGGTTGAATTACAAAGATGCAGGTTAAATGTTAAGTGTTGGATGTAGGGTTGTATGCAGATGCATGTGCAGGTTAAACTATACTTCTATTCATGTACACTAATACCCAACGTTTGAGTATTGGGAATGGTATGTAGGTCAGTTTTAGGTTGCATACAGGTGTAGATCAAACGTTGGGTGCTGGATGTAGGTCAGTTGTAGGTTGTATGCAAATGTAGATTAGATATTGGGTGTTGGATGTAAGTTAGTTGTAAGTTGAATTGCACAGAACTTTGTAGGTTAAATGTTGGGTGTTGGATGTAGGCT
>JAOBAT010072791.1:0-21470 GCA_026413305.1 Hydrozoanthus tunicans | reverse complement strand
TTATAGGCCTATTATAATGAGAAAAATTATGTGCATAATTACTTTCTATTCACTCTTCACCCATAATACTACTGTTATTAAAAAATATTTGAATAAGAAGAACATGAATGAAATCAGCAACTGACCGTCACTTCTCATGAGGGACTAGTACAGCTTTGGTTTTAGGACGACGGTTTGGCGAATTTACACCATTTACTAACTTCAAAATTAATCTTTAAACTTCCCGAAAATTAAACAAATTTAAAATTTTCGTTAAAACTATCAATCTTCAAGAAAAAACAAGTCAAAACTCAAACAAAGAATTTAAAAATATTCAAGCTAATCCTCCTTCATTCCATCTGTGGTTGATGCACAGCGACTTTGGCAGTTTCAAATCATGGACGGAGATGTCGTAAGAAACATGAGGAAAAGTGGCCAAAAAGAGTTGGGTTTACTCCTGCCTTATGCCTCAGGTAAGAATCCCCGAACAACCCGCAGATGGAAAACTTGTGACCTCAGGTGAAAAAATACTGGAAAACCTGGTTAGGTTTCAGAATCAACATATCTGTTACATAGGTTTGCCACTGAAGGTAAAAGGAAGTTTACCGTATGCAAACATTGGCAAAACAGGAGACATAAAGAACTTTCCGTGCTGTTCAAACGCCATTACGAACTTTCCATCTAGTTTGGCTATGCTTGAAAAGTACGCTGCAAGAATGTCCACTCCTACAAAAAAAAAGAAATTGTAAGCCAATAAGACATATCTAAAAAAAAAACTCATAAAGTCATTAAAAAATATCGAGTGGGACGTAAAATAAAATATATTTGAGTAGCATTGATTTCAGTTCTGGTTTGTGCAGGGATTTTTTAAAGTTGCCCCGTATAAGATGCAAGACCATATAAAAAGTCGAAAGTAAAAAGATGTAAAACATTTGCTTTCACGAGTACTAAGATGCTGACTTTTCAGCATTAGCCTTTCGTTTCGTTAGAGAGAATTTTCGTAAGTCAGCTTTATCTTCCCAAAAACAGAGTGGTAGCTATATTACTTATATATAGCCTTTCCGGACTTAAGAGATGGACCAGTTGATCACGTGGTGGAGGAGGGGAGAGAGTGGGGATGGGGCGGAAGAATGACTTGTTTAAAAAGAACTTTTTTTTTTCTTTTTAGAGCATTTCGGCCTGCCAATTTGTTTTTCTGTCTGGGGTGGCCCTGTTGTTTTTTTTTTTTACAGCTTCTTTTATTCCCCCCTCGCCCATGCACGAGATCAACTGGTTTGTCACCTGAAGTAAGATATTCACAGTCTCGTAAGTATGGCAGTATAGTTTTCGGCTGTATTCTGAACGAATGGCAATAGAAGAGATGGTCACACACGGCAAAAACTATCCTGTTTAACTTTTTGGCATAGGAAACACTTTTGACTTGTGCTTTAGGCCTATCAGATTATTTATCTAGCAACGTTAAAGATTGCGAGAGATGGCTTGGTGTTGCTTGAGTTTCGCAGAGAAAATGAATTGGGAACCCATTATTTACTTGTTGGCATAAAGAAGTCACTGTCAGGTATTGGGCTCCTATGGAGAAAACGTAAGGTGTTCTTAGTAAAAAAAAAAACTGTTCTCAATTTTCATCTCTTTATTTCCTGTTGCTGTGTTAAGGAAAAGTTTTTTTTGTAGGTTCCAAGTTCCTGAACTAAGTTAAGTTCATTTTTCTCTATGTAATTAAGCGCGTTGTAGTTACCTCAGATGCCGTATCATCGCTAAATGAAATAACAATGCACGTTAATAGAAATACCAACCCTAAATGAAACAAAAATCAACGCTAAATGAACCATATTACTCATCGAAATGAAATGACATTTTAACCCAAAAAGAGAGAAAATGACTCACTCTAAATGAAATAACCGTTCAACGCTAAATGAAATGAATTGTCACTATTCACAGTCTTAACATTGTTACATTAAAACTAAATGCTCAGTTAGTGCAGTAGTGACATCATAATACACGAGGTTATTTTACAATTGATACATGCATTCTTTGCTGGCCAGTAACACGCACCAGTATATAGCCTACTTCACATGAGTTAACAGTATTCCCATAATTTCGGATTACCTTTTCCATTCGAGCTAATTATTCCCTATATCTGACGTCATAGCCTCACTCATTCTCTGTTGGCCCTCTATTTCTAAGCCTACGCTACAATGCAGAACGTAATATGTTTAAACTCAAACTTCGCTGAAAATCAGCGCGACACAAGGAAAAAATATCGCTTTCACACTTTCGAAAATTTTGGTTGACGAGAGTTGATTTTAGGGTTAAGTTCCTTTAACTATTTCTCAACATCCAACGTTAATTGAATACTAAAAGCAAAGAAAGTTAACATACCACATGATAAAGTGCAAGAGAAGTTTTGAAAAACCTCTTGATTGAGCAATTCAAACTTGAACTCTGATTTTTCTACCGGATTTCCATTGGCTGGTTGTAACATGCACAAGGAGATCGTTAGAGAGAAGAAGACCGCGCCCGCAATGACCATTTCTTTTATCTGCAAGATATATAGAGAATTTGTTGATATTTTATGCAGCACACATGTATACACACACAAGTGTTTGTCTGGTTGACATCACAGGGCAAAAAAAAGGCCTACTCTGGGATCCAATATCGCCTAGTATATCGCCCAATATCGCCAGATTCCGCACAGTTAAGCCACGTTGCGCACAATATTTTCCTTGACCTGTTAACTTAGACTCTTATTCTCCATGCCTCTTTTATAAAATTTTTTTTATTTCACTATATCAGAGAACACCAATATTTAAAGCACTCCCCCTTTCCCCATGTCAATATTATATTCATCATGCAGTGACGCTTTATTGTATGACCCAATGTCGCCCAATGTCACTCAATATTGCCTACTGACTCAAATATAAAATGTTAGCATGCAAAATCGAAATTTTTCTATGTCACGTTTCCGCATGCGTGATTCACACATTTTAGACGCTTTTCTGCACCAGTAAACGTTTGTTTCGGTCACATATTTGCAGCTTAAACACGCATTTTTCTCTTATTTCCGCATGCAGTTGCGGAGTCTCAAATTTGATCTGGGAGCATCATTTAGAATGAATTAAACATTTGGTAGATGTAACGTATAGTTTACGGGAAAGGTTAATACTGCATGGCGTTTTTGTAATTCAGTGATATCAAAAATTGTTTCTTCTACCTTGGTAGTAGAGAGTTTCGATTGCAAAATGTTGTCTTTTTACACTCAGTCCAGCCTCCAACTGCATGCAAGGGTGAGTCGAACGTATATATAAGCATGCGTACATGCCGAGGTGCATGTCTCGATCGTTATTTGAGTCAAATAAAGCTGAAAGAGCCAAAACAATGTTTGAAATGGAAGCAAAAATAACAGCGAATACCATTGAGTTGATATGACGTTTGTTTGTTCAGCTAAAGGGAAACACAATACAACTGATGCACTTCGCGGGTTCATGTTTCCTCCTTCGACCTGTTTGTAAATATTTTCTTTATTTTCTGAAACAAATTCATATCTGCAGATGAGATGAACTTCAAGGGTATCAAAGAAATATTATGACTAGTATATGTAGTTCTTAACAACAATGAAGTGCTGCCTGATGATTGAGGCGTGCATGGGTAAAGTACCTCTATCAGGTACTAAATTGCTTGGGAATTCGATCAATGACCGATTGTGCCCGCGGGTTGATAGCGACGCTTTCGTTGCATAATAAAAAAACGAGTCATAAAAGCACATTACCTTCCCCTTGAAAGCTCTTTCAAGCTTTCGGATGCTTTTGGATGCCGATATAAGAACAAGGAAAAAGAACTCCACTTCAGATAGGGTGAAAACGGGTTAAAAAAAGCATAAACAGACGCAAATGGTCAATACGCATTTTCGATCTATTTCGCCTGAGGCGGTTTCGAAAGAACTGAATAGTTTTTCAGTTTCTGGTATCAAACAATACGTTATGCTGACATTGATTTGGAGCCACGACTTCTTACATGAAACAGATACATAGCATATGAAAAAGAAAGCAAACAAACTACAAGCCAAGACCTAATAAATTATTCAATCTTAATGACAAATTCAGTTCCGTAATCGACGAGACTATATATACTTTCAAATTAAGGTAAAATGTGTGTGTCAAACTTGAGGCTTACACTGTTCAGTTATGTGGGCAACTTTAGACGTGTGTTTGTTAGGCCAATGTTGGTAATAGTGTTCATGGTCATCAACTTTTGCTGAATCGTTCATGGATCGACTGAGAAAGTAGAGAAGAAATCGATATCAGGGAGCACAATTTAGATAGGCCTTAGAGTAAAAGTATTTAGCAGTAGAACGGCTGAAAAATTTTTAGGGGCTTTTTATCACAGAAAGTGTTAAGATTGAGCTTAAACAAACTAAAGTAAATACATTCTCATTGTTTTCCTTGTATTCAATTTACCTTGTGTTGACGCACGAATCCAGAGATAAAATACGCGTGGTTCTTTGATATTTGATTCATCTTGGTTTTCGACGGGCATCAAAACTAATGCACTTAATGATTTAGCCATTTTCATTCAAGAGATCTCTAAATTGTTTTATAAGTTTTGCGGTTATCACATTATTTACAGCTAGATTACAGTTAGCAGCCAAGCAAAAATCATTTTTGATTTCTTAAAATCGCGTTAGTTAATTACCAACGTATTTTAGGCTGTTAAGAAAGGCAGTTAGCAGAAACAAAAAAAAAACATTTTTTCCTTTGTATCTACCAGTGTTGTACGTTAGTGTTATCTTCACATCTTGTAGCTTTTTATTTTTTCCCCTTTCCTGTCACCAAACAAGTAGAAAACACTGCTGCATAGCCTGTTGCTCGTTTACTGGGCCCCATTTCAAGAAAAACAATACGTACAAGTTTTGGGTAAAAATGGCTATGAACACAAGCCCATAGTCGCTTTAATTAACTGTTACATTTGGTAGTGTTACAAAGTTTTCAACAAATTTTTCATGGCCCAGGTAAGGGTTAACGATTTACGTAATCATGAATAGGCTGTGCTCCGCAGCAATGCCAAGAGGACTCAGTGGGGGAGGCTTGGGATGGATGAAAGGTCACCTCTATTACCAGCCAGCAACAAACACGAATGACAGGAAAAGTTGGTGACAGCTTCCTATGTCATGCACTGTGAGAGAAGGTGTCCACTGAATGAATCCCCCACACCCCCTTGGCCTATACCCGGATGTATCACCAGAAAAATAACGCAACAATTTACACTCGAAGATAAGTAAAGGAAAAACATATCATATTCGCGTGCAAAACTATATCACTTAACGTCGAAGCGACAGAGAACGCAGTAAAATCTTATATTATCCTGGTTCACTGCGATAATTTCGAACTCGTAATGACCCTGCAAATACAAAAATAACCAAATTACTCCCTTTATTTTTCAGAACAAACCGGCGAGGCAATTGACGTAACTAAAGCAAACTCATTATGATATATAGTTCGATTTTTTTCACTCGGCTCACCTTAGGTGGACGAAAAGTAGACTTGGTAATGAAAACTAGTTTTCGCTCAAGCGCATGAGTTTCTAAAAAAAGTAATTAAAACAACATAGGTACTTTTGTAAAAAAGGTCGCATAATAACACTTATTTTAACTACAACACAGGCTAAACCAAGTAATAAAAGTTTTGACTTTCTTGGAAAAAGACACAAAAAACTTATGGTATGGCCAAACGATCAAGAGTGCAATATGAATGCAACGTTGCACGCAACGGCGGGAAGAATAGACCTTATCCCGTGATGACGACACAATAGCATTTTCCTGCACTAAAACGAAGCTTGCTGTTGGTACTGACTTGTTATCTTTAGGTGTGACGAACACTCCAGTGAAGAAACATTGTAGAACAGCTATAATGAGCCCCTGAACAGTAAAAAACAGTTAAAATTGAACCCAAAACGCACGCGATCTCATATAGCATTTCAACGCGTTTTTCATGAATTTGATGCACTTTTCGTAATGCATAAACGCCATTGCACCGTATTAGCCACCACTGAAACTGTTTCAGACGTTGCAGGAAGTAGAAACCGATCCTACTCCAGCAACATTGCAAGCAGCGATTTCACACTGCAGCGTTCCACTGTGTTGCCGTACCATTACAAATGTAATCTAAATTAAGAGTTTTATAGCAATGATAAATTCTCAAGATTAGAAAAAAGTACTTATATACTGTACCGTTGGCAAACACCGGTAAAAGATCAGAAAGCCAGTTCGGCACGTCGTATCTATCAGCCGCCATGAACCGACCGTCTAGTTTCATCGTGCTAGTGAAGTACATGGCAAATACGTCCACTCCCATAAAAAGGAAGAATATAATTGCAAGCCAAATAAAAACAAAATCCTAGCATCATTGAAATACTATTTGGAATAGAATGCGAAACAATTTGAGTTGATTAACAATGATAATTTGGTTAGTAAGTTGCTCAAAATAGTGTGTTGTATATTTGATATGTTATCAACAAAACACCAAAACAATTTGATTGCTAGTGTTGATACTTAGCGACAAAAAGTCTAAGTTTTTTTTCGTGAGCCTTTTCTGACAAACTTACGTACCATACTCATACTAAGTCAAAGCTCCAAACGTCTTGTTCTCCGTTTCTTATTCGCCAACTAAGAATATTTCTAAAGTTGTGATTGACGTAGAAAAAGGGCGCCACACTTGGTTGATTGAGTCTCCTGACACCTATTTGCTGATGAACTGGTATAAAGAAAAAGGGTTATGCGGGCAGCACTTTGTAAAACTATGGACAAGCTAGGTTTCACGCATAATTTTTCGCAGACAGATTATATCTATAATAGTAGCCGATGTACAGGCTATGAAGAATGAGATAAATTTTTTAAAAGAAGAATTATTGTCAAAAGTTCACGCCACTTACTTGTTGTTAGGCGAATTTTGCAGAACAGATGCATTGGAAATCCTGGTTGCAGCTGGCGACACTTAAAGGAAATCACTGAGTATTGAGTTCCTATAGAGAAAACGAGAAGATTTTGTAATCAAACTCAAAGATCCACAAAACGCGATGTGACCTCGCCCGAGGTGATCATAGCCGACAAAATACGCAAGCATCCACCATATTTAGAGTAGCAGATACTCTATTACCATCACCTGAGTAATGCTAATAATAGATAATACATAGATGATAATTAATCTACCTTAATTCAAAAATGTTTTTTGAAACTCTCAATAAGTATCTTGTTATTTCTTTACCATGTAGGGACCAAGACGAGCACTTTATAACCTTCTCGAATATTCTAAAATTCAGCAGTGTTAAGTAAACAATTGCAAAACAAGTAAACATACCACATGGAAAAGTGCATGTGAAGTTTTGATAATTCTCTGGATTAAGCAGTTTTGAAGTGAACTCTGACTTTTCCACGGGATGTCCATTAGCTGGTTGTAACACGCACAAAGAGATCAAAAGTAAGTAGAACCCGCCGTTGTATCCTAGGGCCATCTTGTATCTGCAAAATGTATAGGATTTCAGTTTTCTATACCATGCAGTAAAAACACAGAGTTGTTTCACTGGGTTTATAAACTTTTGAATGATCCTTCAATCATTTCTAGTTTACAAATTTTACTATTCGAAAACCAAAGTTCGCAAAAGGAACATGTACGCTGGTAACTTCGAGCTCATTTGGGGCGTGCTGTACCGATTACTTTGAAAGAAGTGCAGATAAATTAGGTTGACTCTTTGCCTTGCAACTCCTCTTTGATCTGCCGAACTTCCTTAAACTTATCGATATCTCTCAGCTATTGTGTTTTTTGGTACCTTCTATTAAGACATTTCTGAACGAGGAATAGCGGTGAAAGCGTTCTGTTAAAATATTATATGGTTCATGAGATATCAACATTTAAAGTTCTTAACTGATGTTGTCGTGTTTTTGCTCTTCAAAATTGGCATTTTACCTGAAATCGCCTGCCACTCCACAACTTTTGAATGTATTTCAACGAATCTTTGGCTGCTTACAAGTTTATATCGAGGAGGATAGATCAACGGTGCAGAATTGGCTCAAGTTAAAAGATTACGGAGTGGCAGCAGATTAAGTAAAAAGCAAATTTTGTCCGAATCATACATGACGTCATCAGATTTCAGTTGAAGTAATGTTTACAAACAATCCCTTTAAATACAAGCACTTCCAGGGTATTGACAAAAGAATACTTTGTCTCAAACCACTAATCAAATAATGGTTGAATCATTAATAACAATGACTAAAACCCTACAATAGCGTTTGACTTTCTTTACGGAAATGTTTTTGCTTATGATCAAAGATTGAAAAACACAAACACTTTCATTATCTGAAACAGATGTGAATCGTCTTGCATAGAATAATTTTTTTTCTGCTATGTGGACCGAACAATAAAGCCATTGATTTCTAAGCAGTGTAGAGCCAAGGCGTCTCTCGTGCTGTTAAACGTTGTTCTATTTTTCAGAGTTTTAAACTACAAACAAGGAACAACCTCAGGGGTACTGGTGTGAAACGGGACACGACACGTACCAAACCCTAGAACAGAAACAAAAACAATGGATTTTTAGTTTCCTTTGATTTAGTACAGTTGGTAGTTTGCCAGAAAAAGTAAATATAAACTCAAGATAAAAGAAAAACATAAAAGATCACTTTTATCGTGCTAGTTTCGCAACTTCTCATTCTCGATCCGATTAAAGAAACATCTGTAAATGACCTGAAAATCAAAAAGTCCATTCGTTTACTGTTCTTGTTTGTTAATCACCGCTTTTGTTCACCTCTAGATCTTGCAAATTTGGCGATACGCACTCAAAGCTCAATATTGCGAATATCAAGATTATGCAAATGCCCTGTATGCAGTAGTTTATATGACTTAGTATGGATGTTTTGGTAATCATATTAGAATACGAAATTCCTTGAGAAACAGACCTTTTGCAAAAATGGCTGCGAATTAAATAATCTTTTGTTTAGCCCAACTAGCCTCGTTTTGCGTAACATATTCTTTTGAAAGTTTGATTTAAGAACGAGGCTAGTTACTGAAGGAACTTCTGCGTTTAAAAGCTGTTTCTTTTTTCTCTTTTCTTGAAATAATGTTTATTATATATTACAGCATTGTCGGCGGCGCAGTGGCCGAGCATGTTAGCGCGTTCGACTCGTAATCCTAGGGTCGCGAGTTCAAGCCCCGGTCAGACCACTGTGTTGTGTGTCCTTGAACAAGATACTTTATCTGATTTTGGTTCCAGTCGACTCAACTGTATAAATGGGTACCAGTTCTGCTGGGAGCTAACCTGCGATAAATTTGTGTCATGTCCAGGGGGAGTCAAAGACTCTTATCTGCTTAACACTACAGAGACCGGAGATAAGAGAAGAGATTTAATTTTTTTTAGATATTACATTATTATCAGCTGCATAACTTTGAACATTACCCGGATCTGTCCTGCTTTGTCTACCATGCTTTGACCGTGATGCAAGTTACGGCTGGCTCTTGAGCTTTTGATTTGAACGATACGAATTAATGGATAAAATAATTGTCTGAGTCTGCAATTAACTTAAAGTGGTAAAGTAAATTATTGTAGCATCAGGTCAGAAGGCATGTTCTTTGGTTACAATAAAGGACTTAGAATTTCCTAGTTTGATCTAAAAAGTTTGAAATTTACAAATAATTTAGTTGTTCTGTTTGTCATTCAACTACAAGACAGGTTCCTTTTTCCTTTGAGAGCCCGTTCCAGCTCTTGAGCTCAAACTTTTTGAACCCCTTCTTTGAAATGATAACTTCGGTAGTATCGACCCCTTTGAAAATGAAACCTTAAAATGATGAGAAATTTGTTCTTACCGGCGGCTTTACTTTATGATTTCACCAGCTAACAAACTACGACTATTGTACCACAACAGATGGCTTAACTTTGAAAGTTTATCAGACAACCAAGTGTCAAGCTACAACTTAAGAACTGAAATAAAACACGTATAGAATACTGTACATTGAAAGATCATTCTGCAAGTCTCAAAGAACTAGCTCTTCAATCTTATACCTTTAACAAATTGTGTATACAATCTCAATTGCAATGTGTGCAAAACTGCAGATTTTTTTTTATAATCATCATCAATCTTATAATCATTTCTGTAATTTTGTTTGTTGTGAGAAAAGTTTAATGAATATTTCGATTTATGATTGCTTGACTACGTGCTTTCGTTTGTTTTGTTGTTAACGAATACTTCAAGACAAGACATTTATTAAATTAATTTATTCCAGATTAAATACAGGGTCTAAATTATAATCAACTGTAAGTCTTTAATGTTTAGTAAATTCTTAATGTCTTTTCTACCGTGTTTATTCACTGGAATGTGTGTTACACTGCGTGTAGCAACTTAAGCTCACTACCAAGCCTCGTTTTAGTACAGGAAAACGCTTTTATGACGTCATCATGTTTCTTTTGTTTTCCAGAAACGCGCCACTATCAGAAGGACGTTGTGCTTCATACGGCATCTTTCGTCGGGCCTCCCAAGGTTAGGATTTAAACGAAGTCATTCATACATGACTTAATCATATTAATTACTATACTATTAATTGTTCTTTCGGACTGGTAAATAAAAAAAATGATTGCAACGTCTTATTTAGAAACTCTTCAAAATTTTCAATCTTTACCTATATTTACATTATTCTATCAACATTAACAAGTTCTGAGTGTTTTTTAGCCCAGGCTCGACCGATCTAGCTAACAACTTCTTTTCTCATTTAAACTTAACTTTATTCTGTGTTGAGTTGATCAAAATTCTGAAACTTTTAAGAAGGCTAGATTGGTACGCGACTTCGAAAAAAACTCCAAAGAAATGAACTCCAGATGTTGCTTGATTAAGAGTAGTATAGTAACTCGGAATAAGGCCAATAAACCTGTCCAAAAACTGCAAAAATGATGTTGCTATAATAATGGTCCTGCAATACACACCGAGGGTGTTGTCTGTTACATGCATCTCCGAGATTAGGCTAAACAGGAGATCTAACATCCGTTATATCTTGCATGCTTCGTGTTAGGTTCATTACATTCGAAAGACTTTAAAGAAATGCCGTAACAATTCCCCAGAAATTGGTTGAAAATAACTTCCAATTTCACATGATCGGTCATGAGCATGATACTCAGTACGAAAAAGTACGCCTCGATAACTTCCGCTACCAAATTCTTTTAAAAGTTATTTTCATACGTGCGTTATCGCCAACAGTTATGTGAAGTTAGTTCGAACAGAAAAGCTGAATTCAATTTCTGTTTACTTAATACACAGGGTCATTGGGAACTCAACACTGTTGCAGTCAACCAAGATAATGATATTATTCTTTGCCTTAAATGTCAGACTGGCATTGTTTATTAAGATCACAGCTGAAAAATTATTCACCACTTGATCTATGTTAGGCTAACTCTCAAATGTGAGCCTCTTATTCAAATAGTTGAGGTTACTACCCTGCTTTTCGAAAAAAAAACGATTTTATCATAGTTATGAGAACAACAATAAAACAAGTATAAGTAAGTTTCAATTTAAAAAAAAAGGAATTAAAAGATAAAATAAACAACACTGTGCTAATGAAAAAAATTGTTAAGCAGTTTTCTTAGGCTTGTCTTTCCTGAACCAAATTAAAAAGCTTAATTTGAAATTAATTTTAAATTGTTATATCCGGAGGGGCTTTTAAGCGGAACAAAAAATACCGAGGTAAACATTTAGAGTTACATTTACATTTGTTGTGCGCCATATTAAACGGGGGATTTATTTAAATAATCTGTATAACCGACTTATACGACTGGAACAAGACTAAGAACTCACTTCGGCTGGGCTTATAAACGGGGACAGGGACGGGGGGAGAAAGGATAGTAGCCGGAATAAAAAACATACAGACTTCGCTCTTACGTCTAATCTTTAATGGGAAAATTTACCCCCTAAAAGGCTTGAAAATGTTATCAGTTTGCATCTGGCACTAACTTTAGCCCAAGCCAGCTAGCATATTCATGTAAAGCAAACAAATCATCACAAAACACACCGCAGAATTCTCAGTAAGCTCAATAAAAAGTAGACGAAGATTTCTTATTTCTTTAAGTTCGGTTTTGTCTTGATTGCGATATTACCCTTCTACTTCTGCATCGATTGCTGACACTCTACTGATTTTTATGATATTATTTCTTGCACATATTTTGAGTCTTATTTGTCGGCGGCGAAGTGGCCGAGCGGTTAGCGTGTTCGACTCGTAATCCTAAGGTCGTGAGTTCGGGCCCCGGCCAGACCACTGTGTTCTGTCCTTGAACAAGACACTTTACCCGACTTTGTTCCAGTCGACTCAGCTGTATAAGCGAATACCAGTTCTTTTGGGACTAACCTGCGATAGATTAGTGTCCTGTCAAGGGGAGTCAAAGACTCTCATCCGCTTAACACTACGGAAACCGGAGATAAGCGCCAGCCTAATGGACCAGTAGGCTCGAGAAGGGATTTAGCTTTATCATTGATTGGCAATTAAGAGCTATTTATATTGGGTTTCGCGCAATAATTCTATACTTAGAAAAAAGTGCCTCCATCCTCCGTACATCGCTGCCTAATATGTTCGAGTTTATTGGTCGAACTTTGCAAACTTTCTTTCTTTCTGAACCAACGCAGCTTTAGTTAATTACGTAGGAGTTCAGATATCTCCAAATGTTTTTTCCCGAAGCTAGGTTGCCCGAGATCATCGCAGCTGTTCCCGGAACGTTTAATCTTAGGAATCCCCTGTTCAGGCTCTTCCAACTCATTGTACTCATTTACCTTTGTGCTAGATTCCTTGTTTAGGGATATGCAGGGTGTAACCTCTTCAAGAACATGGTAAACAAGATCTGAAATAAAAAGCATTGGTCAGTTTATTCTAAGTTTAGCACGGTTATTCAAGGAAAACGACCAAGCGGCCATATTAGAGTCCAAAAACAAATCATCAAAGTTTTTTTGAAAAAGGGCACCATAATGGCCGCTATGTATGATACTGCAGGTGAAAAACGCCAGTTGTTCAAGTTCAATAGGGCATTTTCATGCTCATGCGCAGTGCGTATATCCTGCTGTTTTGGCGGGCATTTCACACTCTTGCGCAGTGCGTATATCCTGCTGTTTTGGCCTTTGTACGGCAATTCTTTGCGATTTGCAGTGTTTATTTCTCATTGCTTTGCCTGGGCGATCGCGACAGGATTCGGTGATATTTGTAAGACTTGTGGTCCACCAAAACAGTGGGATAAACCCCCCCGGGGGGCGGGGGGAGGGCGTACTCCCTATATTGGGATAGTAGGTATGACCGTCGTATTTTCTAGGGGTTAAAATTGCCAGTCCGGTATTTTTAGGGGTTGTTAAAAGAAACCCTGTGTTAAACGAAGAGCCTGGTATTTTTTAGGGTTTAATAACGCCAAGCTACTGGACTGCTTGCAGTCCCGTGTTTTAACAAACGTGCGTACTGATAAGAAGTTTTAAAAGACGTCCTTTGGCGAACGTTCTACTACGCGTGCCTTTGCTACTGCATATCACGTTCAGCACAACACGAGGGGACTTAGCGCCGATCCGCTAGCTACCAAGGGGATAATTTCAGCTTTCAGTTGGTATTTTATAGGGTAGAAAATGTTTATCCCTTGGTATTTTTAGGGTTTTTGGGGACTTTTCCAACGGTCATCCCAACCCTTTTGACCCCGGAGTACCCCCCCCCCCCTCCCCGGAGAATAAACGGATTGTGCATGAGTGTGAAAATGCCTAATAAAAAGATAATAAAAAGAAAGCAGCATTTTTTAAAAAAACTGAGTCGCGCGTTCGTATGTTGCAAGAGCAATACCTTTGTTATCGCCTGTTGTGGGTTCCTGACTTTCAGAGGCTTCCTCTGCTAACGACACGCGACCAGGCCTGCCACGAGAGCCACTAAAAGTGTCTGGGGTATGGTAACCAGCACTGTCTATTGAATCTTGACTGCCTTGTAGTTTCATATTCTACGTTTAAAAAGCAAGGTTATTTAGGGGTTTTCAAAACTCGACCCTTACTAACGTACGCCTTTTAAGTGAGATCGTAGGGAGAAGTTGGAGGTTCAGGGAAAGGAGAAAAATTGCAGAAGGGGAGGAAGAAGGTAGGGAAGAAAAAGAGGAAGGGGAGTTGGAGGGGAGTAGAGGAAAGTTGAAAGGGTCTGACGAACTATCAAGCAGCGATTTCAGTAAATGATGTTTCAATCCTACAGACCGGAGATGTAAAATCTACTGACTGGAAAACCGATGGAATTTTTTTAACCTAATTATTTTTCGGTTACCAGTTCTTTTATAAAAGTTAATGAATTAAGTATATGCTGACAAACAAAGGGCAGAGCGCTCCACTTGATATTCTTTCTATGTGATTTCAAATTCTGACGCTACCTGATTTTTCAACGTCACCAAGGGGTGATAATGGCTGTCGTCAAATTTTTCCCATTGTCCGGGCTTCTTGTCCAAAACTAACTCTTGATAAGCCAACGGGTTTGTATGATGGCTGGGTATGTTCAAGACATCTGTGTCAATAACTAAGCTCTTGTATTCGTTGCGATTGCTGGCAAGTGACGTAATAGATTGGTAAGTGTCCCCAAAGGGGACAGGAGGAAGTGCTCGGCTACTGTTGACCTCGATTGCAAAAGCGTCACCATCTGCGTTGCTGCCTATTAAGGAGAAAACAAAATCAAGGTCAACTGAATCTACTTCCCAAGCAGGTGATCGGGTTTTATTAGGACAACGTACTGGCTTAGGGTCCACTTGTTTGAGCATACATGTGTTTTTTTTTTATAAGATTCACTTTATAAGAACAACGAGGCTCAGATTGGCAACAAGTTAAGAACGAGCTGAGGCTGTAGCTAGTTTTTTTTAAAAAAACTTTACTGAACTTCGATCTTTAACTGTTACCATTAAAAATTGTCCCATGGACAATGTCGGCGAATCCACGATAAATTCGCAGGGATAATTTGACCAAATACAATCATAAACAATGCAACACTATTGACTTAGTTTTTTTTTCGATTTAAATATACAAAAAAATTAGAATATTAATTTTTAGGAACATTTTTAGCCTCAAATCGCCAAAAAGTTAAGAACAATTAGCCTCGGCCAAATTGACTGGTCCTTAACAAAAAAAAGCGTGTATTCCAACTCTTCCAGAAAGAAATTTTGAAATTCTTCCAGATTGTCAGGGCAATGAAGTACTTTTTCTAAACTCAATTATTTTTTGGAAATTCTAATCCGCAAGAAAAACAGCAACTCAAATCGGACAAAGTTTGTATTCCGTGTATTCCTATTCCGTCCAAATTCGAACGCGCGCATTTACACTTATTCACTTTTGAATACTTAAAGTAGCAGGAACGGAGTTCTGATAAAACCTAGTTTGATCACTCTTTCTACATAAGCACAGTAAAAATTTTAAAAAAATTTAAAGCGCACGCAAAAACTGACATACAGTAACAATCCTTATACATTATAAACATTCCAATACCTTCTACAGTAACAAACAGAAACTCTTTACTAAGAACTGTAACAAGTGCAAAGTGAAGAAGCGCCGGTTAGCATAAACTGCCAAACAGACGGGCGCTAAACCACCAAGAGATTTTGCCACAAGACAATCAAAAACAATTCAAATGTACATATCATTATCATGGAACTTGATATATTAAAATATTTTTAAAAAATAAGACCGATATCGTTTATATAAAGTTATTTCACTAAAATCGCTCTTTTGGTTACTGATATACATTAAAGTTTTTCAACTTTGCAAAATACCAAAATTACGACGTAAAACTGGAAACTCACAAACGAAAAAATCACAAAACAACATTTGTTTCTTGAATTACCAGACCAATGGTCCTCAAACTTTGCACAGTTGTTCAACTATAACACAAACACACGTTATAGAGATAATTGTTGTTTTTTTATTTTATCCCATTGGGCTCCCTTCAGTAACCAATAACTCTTAAGTCTCCGCTTGTTGGATTGCACTTGTTGACATACTTACTAGTGTTGGTGGAGCCACGCGTGAACTTTCTATGTAAAGGCCTGCTTAACATTTTCCGCTTATATACAATTCTCACAAACAAGCCGCATAGTAGCAAAGATACGAAGGCAAGCAGCACTCCAGTAATGACGGCAACTAAGGTATCTTTTGTAAGAGTCGTGCTATCACTGACAAGCTTGTGTTGGGCGTTCCTCCAGTCTGTTGTTAACACTAACGGAGCGTGGCTGCTAACAGTAAAATTACGTATCGTTGTGGGGGAGTACTCTTTGACTGGCATTTGTGTCGTTACCATCTTGTTCGGCTCTGTTGGAACGTGACGTTGGACTGACAGGAAAAAAGGAATATGATCATAAACCAACCAATTCACTTTTGAACAGCTATAAAGGCGATTGCAGAAACTTGCTAAGAAAATGTTGATATAAGAAAGTAGATTATGCATGTATGGTACACGCACATAAATATGCTATTGGAACATTAGTACAGCTAAATTACAGAAACAACCTCCAGGATTGGAAGCAACTTTAAAAGAATCCTACGGCTTATATTTTGAGAACCAGGTGGTAACTTATGTATTTTCATATGCATAATCTTTTTGATAAAGTGCTCTTGCAAAAGTCATGGATTCGGATTCTCTAAAAAGGTTTAAGCTTAAGAAATTTGTTATAAACAAACTTATGAAAAAGAGGAACCCAGCTGTAGGAATAATCTGCTTACACTCATAAGTGATGGTTCCGTTTGCTTTGAAAAAGGCACAGGACCTTTTGTGACCTGATCCTACGCCTTTGAGTTTACACTTAACACTGAGGGAAATCAAACGTCCCTTGAGCTTTGTGTCTAATGTGTCTTCCCACTAAAACAAAACAAAAAAAAAAGGTTACAAGATGTGATTCAGTGCAAGCTTACTTTTTTCACATTTTCACAAATATTAAATATCATTAAAAAATATTTGTTCAAAGCAAAAGTAAAACTCGCCGTAATCATACAAGAAGAACTTTCTGACCATTGCACTCTTAAAACACTCCCTGATTAAAAAAATTACCTGTTAACTTTATGTTAGATGGTTTATTTTGACAACATACAAGATATATCTAACACTAATTTTCTGTATAAATATATCAGTCGAAGATCAGGCCGTCAGTGACTGAGGGTAATTCTACAAAGCGCAACATTATAAACGCAAAGAAAAAGGGGAAAAATAGGTAGATAGGAAAATGTCAGTTAGGCCACCACGGTTGCATGTTGACACGATTAGTAATAATATGTTTAACGTAAGAGTTTGCGTAAAAATATTGTTTATCTTAAACTTTTGGCCGAGTAGGTCTGGGCACGAGCATACAGCCAATTCTAGGCCAAACTTGATTTTTATCCTGGCTGGTTGGCTGGCGATAGATGATTTTGTAAACGCAGGGTATATTATTGGTCAGTGATAGACATATACTTTTAAATGAACAGTGAGAATTTTTTGCGACGAAGTTGCGAGAAGGCCAGAAGGCATACAACAAGCTGATCATATTACATAAAAAATAATTTTCAGTGCAATGACGCGCATTAGAAAGGACTGCTAAAATTTGATTTCAACATTCCTGTGTTTTTAGCATTCTATAGCTGAATGTAAGCCTTTGCATGAGAGTCCTCAAATTTTCAAAACAGCACTTACCTTCAGCAGCAATTTGGGTGAATTACTTATTTCCACAGTAAAAACATTTTGACTTGTAGTGTTTGGCCATACATCCAGCCAAGTCTCACCCTCAAGGTACCTAGAGCCCTGAGAAACTACCAGACAGCGTTCCACTTGATTCCCGAATGCCAAATTACAAGCAACCATAGTCTGTGTTTCCTCGTAGTTTAGATACAAAGTTGGCAGCTCAGGGCGACACAGAACTTTCTGATCTATGACAGGTCTTCCGGGAACGTCTGTTGTTGGAAGATTGAAGTCACAAGCTGGTGGAAAGGAGGAACGGAAGGTCGAAGAATGCTTACACGCTAATTCTGGTGAATTTTCATGAATTGTATAATGTTCTGCGGCATTTGCATAAAGACCTGCACACAAATGTTTTTTTAGGGCTCTTCCGGTAAGTCGCTTTGAATCGCCTTGAATCGCCTTAAATTGCACTTTAACCACATTTTCCCTTAAATCGCCTTAAACCGTCTTGAGTCGCCTTAAATTGCACTTTTCACCACATTTTCCCTTAAATCGCCTTAAGTCGCAATATATCACTGAAAATCGCGTCGACTTAAGGATCCGGATGAGGCCTCTTTTTCTTGAAGCAGCTATAGTCAGTATGCCTAATTAGTTTGAAATTAAGAGTAGAATTTATAAAACTTTTGAAAATAAATGTTGAGAATATATTGCACTAGGCTAAGCCACTCCTCCGTCCCCAATTGTCTCTTCGTAGTTTAAGAAAATGAAGTATAACAAGACATTTTTGTCGTGTTTTGTGTTGAACGTGAAGTATTGTACTTAAAAGTTGGTGTGAAACGCCTTGACTTAGAATTGGTTCAGCGTTTAAAGTGCTCCTGACAGAAAACGAATAATAAGTGTGTTTTGTTGTGTTAGTATATCAAAGGGGAAGCTATTATAATGGGTTTTCTTATAAGGTCTCTTAGTAGATTCTTTAAAGTGTTAAATGAAATCAAAATGCTACTTTCTTGGTAATTTTGACATATTGGCTGGAAGCTTTGTCCAGAACTCGTTTTTTTGCGAAAAACACCTCGTTGCCTGTGATAATTATGTTTGGTTTACGTATAATACTCTTAAGTGTTTCGCGGTTGTCGGCTAGACATCAAAAACCTTTTGTTTCTTCCCCCGTTTTACTGCATAGCGTCTTTCTTCTTAATGCAGCAGTGTTTTTTTTACTTTTTCGGTTACAAATTGATGACGCTAGCTTCACCGATATTCTTCAAAACCTGCCACATTCCAGAGCCTAACTGTTCTAGTTAGTTTTTGTGTTTTCCTTTAAGCAGTTTTAACAAACAATTAAGACAAGCCCCGACCCATCGGCATCAGTTACATATTTGTAATCGTAAGGTCAACGGCTAGGGAGAATCCCCTAACATAAATCAAAAGTGAAAAGTTTTGAAAAGGCAAGTTTGCAGCCGTACAAAAATGTGAGTGGTTTTGAAAAAGCTGTTACTTTTAGATCAACTTGGTTTATGTTGCCTTGATACTTTATGGTACTAAGAGTAGAGACATGTCTGTCCATATGTTAATCGATGATTTTCGTGCCGCGTTAAAGTTTACATATATACAATATTTTGCATGTTCTCGAGGTTTTTGAGAATTATAGTAAATTTCTAAATCACTCTTGGGAAGTAATTGTCGCTATAAAGCAAAAACGCAAGCAGAAAAGTTCGAGTTTTAAACATCCATGTTACATAGAAAAGATTTAACAGTTTCTTTTCAATTGAAGATTGGATTTCCAATAACAATATGCAACGTTCGAGAAAAGAAAACTTCAAGCACTTATGCATATAATTTTATGAAACTATTCAAATACTAACCCCCGCCACTTATTTTTTAAAAACAAAACGTATAAAACCATAGTTTTTAACTCTTTTTCAGCAATTAAGCTCAATTCATGAATTTAAATGGTTAGGTATTTAGTTCCATGTAATAGTCTATCTGCTCAAAAGAAGTTAAGTTCCATTCACAATTCAACTCTGCATTTTTAGTCTTTTACTTACTTCTTCCGTCCAAGAACAAACCATTCGTCACATTCTCGTTGCTCACGCATTGTCCCAAGTGGGAAATAAACGTTGGCCTTTCTTCGGAACACTTGCACCACTGACAGCAAGTGAAAGTGTGCGAACAACTTCCCCCTATGTTTTTGGAACCGAACATGCTACACGAAGCAGCTCCATTATGTGAAATGTTACCCTTACATCCCAAGGCAACCATAGAATCTGGATTAGTAAAAAGGTCTCCCCTTGGTCTTCTTCGAACTACAATCCGCTTTGGAAGAGCCTGTACAATTGATACAAGACACGGTACAAAAAGTACGAACACTGCAAGAAATTGCTTTCCCACCATTGTCTAGTATAAGCTGTTCGTTCTGAAACAATACGATCCTTAAACAAAAGACTATAGGGGTCATCCTTTTGGTTTCAGGTGAAGAGATAATGTGCATACTCCAAATTTTTTTCGATAATCCTTTGTTCTTTCTGTATTGTATGTTCTATAAGTGTATCAGGCTGGTTCAGATAAAACGAAAGGTCAGCACTTAAAGTTAGCTACCCGCATTTTAACCATTTAGAGAGGCTGTTTAGTTAGTTTTAGGTTATGCGATATTCACTATAAATAGTTTCTGCTACTACTAAGTCTTATCAGTGCCGAGCAAGAAATTGATCGATACCATTGAAAAAATAAAAAAATCAGCTCCCTACAGAGTAGAAACACAGGAGATATCACAAACTCTAGAAACTGAGTTTTGGATTATCTATCTTGATCAAGCAACTCGTGTTCTTTTAAAAATAAAATAAAGTATTAGCATAAATGGATGTTTTTCTTGTGAAAGCAGAAATAGTCCAAAATTACATATGATGTTTATCTTTCAGCAAAAATGTATCTTCTATCGAAGATAAACAATAGAAAGATAAAACCATCACGAGGTCAACAGGTTACTTAGATTTGACAAAAGCAATGTGTTGGGCAAATAATGCAATTCTTGTACGTACCCACTGGATGCCAGCTTTCATCAGCCGGAGAGTTCAAAAGAGTTTTTTTTTTTCCTTCTTAACTCTTCTAGTCCCAATCTGTTATTAACACTCAACTTATCCTTACATAATAAATACAAAGCAAGGCACTTGGTAAATGAGAGAAAGAGAATCAAGACGACAAAAGACACTTTTCCCCAAACTAGCTCAATGCAAAATATTTGTCTCTAGAGTCTTGATCGCTTGAAATGCAAACAACCGTTTACAAAGATTACATTTCGGCAGATCAGTTGGCACTCAATTGTTCGATCCCTCAAGCATGGTTCATATACACTGTTGGGGAAAAAAAACAACAACTTGTTGAGGTCAACAGGCGATACTTTTTCGAGGACTATTTTTCGCACTTTGATAAAGGAAATTTTGTTTAGCCACAACTGAAAACAGGATCGGTGTCCTTAATGAGGTCGAGGGGAAAAAAGTTCCAAAATTACCAACGTCTTAGTTTGTAACCCTTTTTATTATATAAATACTGATGAAGTACCACAATTTTCTTTTACTAAAAAAATCATATCTTTATCGCGCGCAGTGAAGATACTATTATTATTATTATTATTATTATTATTATTATTATTATCATTATTATCATTACCTTTCATCGTGACGATAATGGTGTCGCTATGGTTACTAACATTATTAGCCAATTATGAGAGGGCTTCCCTTGCAGATGTGCGGCCAGTTCTGTAAGTAATGGTCCATGTAAGAACTAGGCAACCTCCCATTGTTCTGCGGCATTTCGCTTTTCCCAAACCAGAATGTTCGCATTTTCATACTG
>JAOBAT010072780.1:0-21478 GCA_026413305.1 Hydrozoanthus tunicans | reverse complement strand
TTCCCCTATCCCCAATCGCAACAAGTTTCCGCCGGACCTTGACAGGCGGCTTTAGACAACAAGTTTAAAGACAGATAAGCTAAGGGAGGGTAAAATTTGATAATAACACAAATATGAAATGTAATAACACCAATATGAAAGAAAAAAAAACAAAAATAACGACCGATAATAAACAAACTAAAAGAAAGAATTCAGATACTTTACTGCTTCATAAAATCTGAGTGCAGAGCTTTGATTGCATTTTTGTGTTTCAGTATGTGAACAAAATCAGAAGCCCTCTGGGTCTTAAGAAACTCTTTTTGTCGGCCGCAATTGGCAGGAAAATTAAAAAGTTCATTTGTCATAATCGTTGGAGAAAATGCGGTGGCGGCGGCGGGCAAGAAGCGTGCGTTGGTTAGGAGTGTAATTGACATAAAAACTTTAATAGCCTATCAGGATAATGTACTTTTGAAGTCCTTCAGGCTGCATCTTGTTTGAACGGTTAATGAAACAGTTTTTACCAATTAAGAAGCTGTTACGGCAAAGGCCAAAAGTGACCTTCCGACACGAGAACTTGGTTGTGTTAAAGAAAGAAAATGTCATCTAAATGTGTTTCTTGATTATTATTTTTTACGTCTCTAAAACGAGGTTTTGATTCTGAAGAGGAATCCCTACATTTGAAACTTATATAACGTCGCCGAAATAAACTCTTGCCACTTTTAGCAACTTGATTTTAAAATGTATTCTTAGTTTTGATACGGTGACCATGTTATTCAGACAAATACACGTAAAATTCAAATTATCTAGGCACGTGTAAACTATCAAAAAAAGAAGAACTAGATTTACAAAACTTAGAACAACAAAAGGGTATTCCGGTCTTTGATCCGAAGTTTGTTTTTCATATTTGGCCATCTATTATGGGCTACAAATAAAGCCCAGTGCAATTGGCTGGCTGGTTGCTCGCGCTAATCGTTTTGAATTTCTTCATGTGCGTAAACGTGGCACGTTTTGAGAAGAGACTTTCATTCATAAAATCAACTACTTATAATTCACAGCTATCTTCGGCACTGTTTGATTAATTCGCCCGCAAAATGTGGCTTAATCTCCAAAACGAAACGAAAATATTTTTTGTTCGGACACTTTTTTTCTTGATTTATCTAACACTTGGTATGGTCACTTTTCGTTTTTTAGAATCTGAAAATGAAGCCATAGAGCGACGAAAAACCAATCTAGAAATCGAATTGATAAAGAAGAAATTCAATATTTCGCAGGAAGAGATGGACAGTTTTGTGAAGCTTCTTCAAAAAGCGGCAGATCTTGGATACAGTGAAGGCTGGGTTGAGCGCTGGAGTTACACCGGCTCTCTGTTCTTCTCAGGAACATTAATAACAACAATTGGTGAGTTGAAAACCCCAACTTTCCTTTGCCAAGATAAGTGTTGTCTTAAACATTTAGATCGAGTGGTTGATATTTTCATTTGTTGCGATATCTACTTAATGTATAGCAGTTTCATAGCTGAGCTATCACGGCATTTATGTGCTACCAGCCTGGCGTTCACAAATTGTTTCTGAAGAGTTTTGACCTTAACTGTAGAGAAATAGAGTTTAGAAAAAGATTTAAAAGACTAACAATACCAAAGGTCTTTTGTTTGCCGCCTTAATAATTTTGTCTTTGTTATGTGAAATTGGAATAAATCTTGTCTGTCAAAAATGGAAATTGATGAACTTAATTGAAATTATAATACGTTTCTTATAAAAATCAAAATAAAATTTGATCGGTCTGACATTTCCACTAACATGGCAATAAAACCATTGATAACATTTCCGGTCTTTTCTGTTTTTACATATAAATGTATTACTTTTCCCCTTTAACTCTTCAATGCGACAAACACCGAGTTTGCGCTCTCATGTTCAAAACCACTTTGGTTTTTTTTTCCGGCGGAGACTCGACTCTTAACACAGACTTTACACTACTCCTGCTGCTCAATCTTTTGAATTAAAGATTTTTCATTCTGGACAAATTACGTTGATCTTTTAGGAGTTTCCTAAAATATTTATTTGTAAAAAATATTGAGGAAAGGCAAAGCATTGATCAATAAATGGAGTAATTTTGGTCTCATAAAAAAACTTGAGTTTCTTTTTAAAGTTTCTCAATTACTTAAAAGTTAGTTAAGCCTTAAGGGTGTTGATAACTGTAGCTTGATACTTCGCCACACGCGGCAGCTCAGTTTTTTTATTTCTGCGATATTTTCGTCCTAGTCAGTTTTCAATATCTAAATCATTGTACTAAACATGAAAAAATAGTCATTTGGTTCTGTGAAAACACGAGCTGATCAAACATAACGAGTTGCATGCTGAAGAGCGAAAAGGTAAGATTTCTCTTTCACAGATGCCCATCGCGCTCTTAAGAAGTCTTTTGTTGCTTGAGCATATAAAAAGAAAACTAAGCTAGTGGGATGATGTTTTCAACTTCCACCTCAGTACATAACTAGCTTGTAAAACTCCTGATCCCATCCCAAATCCATTTTTGTTGAGGCAAACGTTCGGACGATTGATGACTCTCGGTCCTGTATAGATCGAACAAAAGCGTAGGGGAACTCTACTCGTAGCTAGGTACTGTCAGGAGGCTAAAAGTATTTCAAAAGGAGAAAAGATCAACACCGACCAGAAGAAAAGCGTGTTCTACCGTTATTTTCTGTTCAATACTCCGACTTTTAAATCACTGCTTGAAAACTACCGAATGACCATCCTTTTTAATGTCTTTACAAGTAAATTTTGAAAATGTTCATTGCTTCTAAAAATTCTGAAGTTTTTATAACTTTGATTTTTAAAAGATTTTTATGATAAGGGGAAAGGTAGAAGAGTTAATAATACTAGGTTTTACTATATCTAGGCAATATCATCTTGTTTTCCCGAGACTTAAAATGAATGATCTTGTCATGCAATAAATTCATCAAATGTTGATGATATTTATTTCTTAGTCCTTCGTTTTCTCGATAAACTGTTGTGTTACATCCAGGTTCTGTTAATTAACAAAACTAAAATTTAAAAAATTAACAAGTCTCGTTTTTTTTTTGCCACAGGGTATGGACACTTAGTACCAACAACTATCAGCGGTCGTGTTTTCTGCATAATTTACGCCTTATTTGGAATTCCCATTAGCTGGATGATGCTGTCCTCATTGAGTAAAATGATCGTCGAAAGAATCAGCTCTTCCCTACAGAATCTAAGCGATCGACGCTTTCCTCCTGAATCTATGAAGTTTAACCTCTTGTGTCTTCTAGTTGCTGTAGTCATGGCAGTCTCCGTCATGTCTGTGGTCGCTACCGTCGGCGTCTTGATGGAGAATTGGAATTTCTTTGAAGGATTTTACTTTGCGTTTATCAGTTTAACTACAGTTGGGTTCGGAGATTATGTTCCTCAGCATCCGAACTTCGATAGTCAACAAGTTGAGAAATCGTCATTAGCGATTACTTTATTTGTTATCTTCTGTCTAATCCTGTTTTCGTTCGGTCTGACTGTAACTACGAGCGTATTGCTGTCTATCCGGAGAATCATGGAAGGGAAAAACATTGTGGGTGTTCAGTCACTGTATAGCAGTTGCAATGAAGACGATGACTAAATATTTATACGGGTTACACAGAGGAAGAAATCAAGAAAGCTAGTAAGTGCTCTCTACTTGCTTGTCGTTGCATCCTCCGAGCAATCGTTTTATAATCGTATTCTTGAGGTAAACGACTAAAGAAACTCTTCCAAATTTCTTAAGAAAAGATGCCATAAATGCCTGGGTACAGTCTTCCACACAAAGCTATCATCATCAACAGCAGCGGTAGCAGTAGCAGTATATTAGTATCATTGCTCAATCAATGTACAGTAGCTTCCATGAGGATGATAAGTAATAAGACTCCTACCAGTTCTTTAAAAGAAGAATCCCTCGAAACAGCCTTCCACACAAAGCTAACCTCAATCATCATCAGCAGCAGCAGTAATGGTATTGAAATCCCTACCCACTTGATGTACAGCTTCTATCAGGAAGATAAAAAAATCCTACCAATTCTTCCAAAAGAAGACATCCTTGATCCAGCCTTCCACACAAAGCCTTCCATTCATCAGCATCAGCAGTGATCGTATCAACATCCTAGCCAAGTACTAGTGGCCGTACGACAGCTTCCATGAGGATAAAAGATTAAGAAATCCTACTAATTCTTCCAAAAGAAGACATCCTTGATCCAGCCTTCCACACAACGCTATCATCATCGTTAGCTGTAAAGTAATCAACAGCAAGACAAATAGAATGGTTTCTCCCAGATAAAAGGGGTGCTTTATGGCATACTTATTGTGTCAAATCTCGGCAGAGTGACTGTACGACGTAGGGTGCGGTGTATTCAATTGGCCTTACCCAGGATCAAGCCTGTTTATTTATTCATTTCATTGGCGCCTTTCTCCGGTTGCCTACTAGTTAAACAGATGAAATCTTAATACTTATTTACAAAATAAAGTTTCTTGAAACGAATCGGGAAAAGTTTTTTTCTTGAACGGATTTCAAAGCATGACCCTGGGATTAAATTGTCACATCCGCTAACAGCACGACCAATTTGCTGGTGATATTTCGAATTTAGCAAAATATGCATGTCTTTTATTGTCATAAAGTCAACCAAAAGTACAAACAGTTATAAGATTTCTAAGCTAACTTGAAAGTTTTTAAACTTGTAAAACGGATATATAGATAAATCTCTTGTAAGCTTCTTTTTTCCCTCGAAAAATGTTTTGAGTCCCAGACGGGATTTGGACCAGGATTCAGAATATCTTTCGATGCATTTTAGGTTAACCTTTCTTACTATTTCTTCCTCTTGTCGTTGTGATGTGTGCACACGCACGTTTGGGTGATGGCTGGAGAAGTTAAGCCTACTTCAAACACATTATTACAACCTCGTCGAAGTAAAATCACAAGTTGAATTCGGTGAAAATACGGTATTTGAAGTAGTACATCGCATTAAAAATCTATTGGATAACTACGGCAACTAGATTCGGTGTTTGAGCTCCCCGGTTCAGTAAGCACTTTTAATTTGATACGTTTGAAACGGGGTTTGAATAGGCCTTGGGTTAGATAAAACAACCTCAACAGTGGTACCATCTCCGTCTTCTCTAGGTAAAAAAAAACATGCGTACATAAACATTTTAACCGTTAAAAACATCGTCGAGAATCAGTATTTACAGAGCAATTTACAAAAAAACTACACCTCCTTCCTGACAATTTAAAATCAAACCCTTGATTAAAGCGAGTCTTTTAACACTAACAATCCCACTCTGCTTCTTTTTGTGTGTGTGTGTGTGTGTTTGTTGTTGTTTTTTGTCAGCAAGAGGTTTTTCTTTTCACAAATTTGGATTAAAACATGAATGAAGACATCGTAAACGTTAAACTTTAATCTGGCTTGGTTGACTTGAAAATGTTACTTCGAGTTGTAAGCGTTTAAATGTGGTTGATAGTTTACTGTATACGGACCATAAAGTCCTGGCTTTTTATGCCAGTTGAAGCCTGCACTTCTATAACACGAGTCACATGCCGTTTTGGGTCCCGCTAAAATCCAGATTTTTTTTCAGGCGTTCCCAAATATAGAATCTTAAGCGTCCGTACGATTTGTATGTTCTTCAGGATACGAACGTGGTGTCGGGAAGGAATATCATATATTTTTAATTATGTTTCAAAGAGTGTTATCTATGTACAACGGACGCCTGTCGAGGTTTATCACAAACTCCACCTGACGCCTTTTCTCATAAGATTATAGAGTAAACTGTACACACATTGTTTAAACATGTAGCAGATCCACAAAGATTTAGCTATTTCCCTTTAAAGGTCAATGAAAAAGAGAAAACGTTTAAGTACGTAGATGCGTGCGCATTCAGCTGTGATTTTATTAATCTGCTACCAGATGTTAAAGGCCCTTAAAACCCCAAATCGGGAAAATCGAAAAAATTGAAAATATAAACCCAATCTATTGTTATCTTACTTTTGAAATATCGCTTTAATTAACACAAGAAACGAGGAAAAGTTAACCTTAAACAGCAAGAACTTCGCCAATAGCTTCATTTGCATTACATCTATTCGGAAACAATACCTTGAACAGCGTGTGAGAAGATTTTTAACGATTTTTTATTAAGCGTCATGCTGCCACAATGAAAGGAACACAAATGTCAAATGGTTGGGTCATTCTCGGTTCTTTGAAACAAGCGTTTCAGATAAGAAACACTGTCAAGACAAAAATACGGGTTTATATGTTTTAAAAGTATTTGTATTATTGAAGAGCATAAGATGAATCGCTCGAGTGTAAACTACGGATGTATAGTCAATCGTATCACTGCGGTTTGGGGCTGAAAACGCTCTGCGCGTGCGCGAGTTGCAAGTAGTTTCCGCTGAGCGGTAATTTCACATCCTACGCACAGTCCAGAGCAAAAAATGCGTAGAAAAAATTATACACAACCAGAGACGATGGCTCCTAAATTAGTTGTTTTAAAACCTCGCGGAGAACAAAACAACTAAGGGTGGTCGCGGTAATTAACCGCTGGTGCACTCCTCGCTTAATTGTTCTTTTCAATTGCAGTTTCTTCGGAAATGAAAGAATATGAGGTGGCGCGTTAGTTGAACATTTTTATCTCATATTTTCACCTGAAATCAAGCCTTCTGCGGCTTGTATTGATTGAAGGAATACATAAATAGAAATTCATTCGCTATATGTGAGCGCCATTAAACTTAGACGGCATAGTTGTGATTGAACCCAAACGGTGCGGTCAGATCGGACATAGTAATGTGGTTAACAGAAACCTCTAAAAATCTTGTTGTTCGAATGGGTCTATTCTTCTGTTATATATTTCTTGGAGCCGTCATTTTTCAAGCTCTTGAGGCAAAGAACGAAGTAGAAGAGAGAACGACAATGGTTGAGGCTAAGAGACAGTTACAGATTAAGTACAATATAAGCGACAGTGACCTCGAAGAGTTCCTACAGAGAATAGAGGACATTGTTGATCACGGCTTTTCGAAACATTGGGTGAAGCGCTGGAATCTACTTGGCTCGTTGTTTTTCTCAGGGACTGTTGTAACAACAATAGGTAAGGACTTAAGACTAACTTGAAGCGATTGTTCATTCTCCTCCGTTTTTCATCTCACGCTTTTTCTTCCAGATTGGTGTTCATTACAGCTTATGGGAGAAAAAGCAACTTATTTGATTTGGTTTCATTATATCACTACTAAATTTTCTTTTCAAAAAAATTTTGAATTACGGTCAAACAAATTACGGTTTCAAAAAGGGTTTAGTATAGAGAGCAAAGAGGCGGAGATATGCGGCCATTTTCTAAAGCACTAAGAGAAAAATGGCGAATGAATTCTAACAATATTTTAAAATGTAAGTTTGATCGAAAGCACTTTCACGGTTTCAATTGACAACTCGGTTCAGTTGAATTGAGTCACGCTGGTTGCTACTGTCAAAACGGTTATGAACTAGACAAAAGGCGGCAGTCAGCTATCTACGAATCTATTTCTAGCAACGCGTTCAAAAAGATTTTGCCAACAGCATAAGTATTGAAATTGTAAGTCACAACTCATGATATGTTACCAAGCTTTGCCGATGAAGTTAGATCTGCAAAACTCCAAAAGCACATTCGACAAATGCAGTGAAACGAAGCAACCTGTGATATGAAATTTTCAATTATGTATTAAGTTCAAGACAAAGAGAATGATTGTCCACTCACGGAAACAAACAACAACAACAAAAATATATGTCCACGATGACATTGTGAAATTATCTACAGGAAAAAGATGTTATCGGGATTTTCTCACCGCAAAAGGCTTTTGAATACTAAAAATCCAACATATTTACAATTCAAAGTCTATGTTATGCTCTACAAGAAGCAAAAATACTCGAGTTAAATACTAGTCACTATTTAGCTTGTTTTTCTTATTATCTTTTGGAGAAGAACGAAAGACGAGCCCATTTTTCATGCAACTCCTACGCATTAACTCGCAGATGGATCTTAGGCGCAAATTTCAGTCTGCTACACATTTCACACAATTATGAAAACACACAGAAAACAATAGAAAATATTCCTAAGAGAAAACGCCTCCGTGTTGTGGCTTTAATAGGTTGAGTCCATAACCACAAAGCTATTGGTTTTCTTTGAGAGGAGCTAGAGAGGCGATTTTTCTTGGTGTATTTTGAAAACAGTATATTTATAAGAGTATCTCGACATGAAGATTTCAAATTATCAACAGAGAAGGTCATAGAGTCACAGCAAACTCAATCGTAATTGTGTCGCTTGTCAAAGGAACGAATTAAAAGTAGTACAATTCATCTGAAACAAAGAAGACAACTAGTTGATTCTCCGTATTACGATGACTAAGAACACTATTAGATTTTGAAATGAGACATAAAATACTTCGTCCCCTAGCAAGCATGAAGATTGACCGTTTTCAACCACAGTCTATAAATTGTCAATGAATTAATGAGATATTGAATAAATTTGGTGTTGTAAAGAATTCAGTGCAACCACATACAAACATTTTTGGAATTAAAAGCGTAATGCGTTAGAATGCGAACCAATTTAATGCTCTTTATTTGCAAAGCCGACGCAGTCGGATGGGACGTTGATTGATTTTAATACAGCTTGAATGTGAATTAAATTGGGAATTTATGATAGGGCTGAAATACGGCAAAACTAATTTGCTGCAAGGCTTAGTTAGTCGATGAGAGACTTTTCGGTGCATTTCAACCTGGCCGATAATTTTGGAATAATTTCTAAACAATCATATTTAGATTACCGAATAGAATTTTGCGATAGAGAATTCAATCCATTTTTGGTAACAAACTCTGTACGCTTTTCATTCGATGTTTTCGATGTTTTGTTTTGATCATGCACGCCAAAACTTGTTGACTGTTTTTCAATATCTTAAATTTTGCCAATAGTAAAATAATGGAGGTCCAAAAAACCAGATGGCTGGCTGGTTCTGATTTATGACTCGAAACATTTTAAGATACATCGTGTGTCTGTAGCGACAAAAACGGCCTGATCGTGGCATAAATTAACCACAAATGTTCAATATACGAAACATTAACTGACAATCGAAACTGCATAAATGAAAAAAAAATAACAAAACATCAGAATGGCAAGCTCCATTGGAATACGAGACGATAATGGAGTTGATGTGGAGTTTAGGTTTGTCGATATTGTAAAGTTTTTTTTTTGCTTCAGTTATAAACCAAATAAGTTTTGGGGCCATTAGAGTTAAAAACCTCCCACTCCAAGTGTTCAGCCTGCAAGCACTAATTATTCGTCCGTCAAAACATTGAAGTAGCCAGCGCGCATGCGTGCGGGGGCTGGAAGGAGATGTCAGGATAAAAGCGTTGAAAAAGTGTTGGATGAGAGCATGACGTTAAGGAGGGAAAGCGATATAAAAAGTCTCCTCGTATTAAATTATCTTCTTCCCTTCATACCCCCGAATCAATTTGTCGCCCAAAAACCCCGCAATCCCCCCCCCCCCTTCCCCTCTCCCACAAAAAAGAAGTCTAAAAACTGAAACAGAAACGGCGAGAAAAGGTTTTATTTTCGAAATTACTTTTATTATAGGGTTCTACTTTTCATCTGGAACTTAAAAATATAAGTAATAATTAATAGGACTCTAATTACTTTTTACACCCTTATTGATTAAAAAATGTTTTGTAACTTTACCAAACAAAGGAGGAACAAAGGGCTTAGGAAAAGAGCTGCTCGCTACGCATGCAATAAAGATTAATTGTAGTTGTCTTCCTCTCCCCAGGGTACGGTCACGTGGCTCCTTGCACGATTGGTGGGCGACTGTTCTGCATCGTTTACGCATTGATCGGAATACCACTCACTTGGCTGATGCTGTCCACTTTGGCCAAAGAAATCATGGACCTAATCTCTGTGTTCATTCGATTTTGCCACCAAAAATTTCTACACACCAAACCCGATTACCTTGCAGTTAAATGTGCAATCGTAACAGCTTTGATAAGTTTTTCAATGATTATGGTCATCGCCGTATTTGGAATGTACCTTGAGGGTTGGTCCTATCTAGATGGTGTATATTTCGGCTTTATCACCTTGACAACCATTGGATTCGGTGACTTTGTGCCTCTCCACCCATCCCCTCAACGTGATGCGGACGGTTACCCTGCACACGTGATGGTGTTTACAATTATGTCAATTGTTTATTTTACTGTTGGGCTGGCATGTGTCTCCAGTATGCTCTGGGCAATCCGCAACGCAATGGAGGAGAGATCCTTACAAGGTTTCCACGCTATCATGGAAAACAGCGACGACGAGGAAGAGAAAGTAAAAACTAACGAAAGTTTCGAAAAAAAATAATTTGGCTGGTACATAAGAATCCAGTTAAGAGGTAGATACTCCACAGTCCATATCTATAGCGGGGCACCTTCAACTAACCCAAATTGGGATCCGGACGCCACCTCATTCAACCCCAAATCCAACCTGCGCTACATCTAGGTTTGCCGGTACTCAATGGCATCCACAGTTTCTGGACTTGTGGTAGTTACAGGCTTAAACTTACAAGATGTATTTTAAGCCTTTAGACACTTCTCTCTCTTACTCATGGCCCCTTTCGCCCTTAATTATATCCATCATTTACCGTGTAAACTTATCGACCTGTTCGAGGCTGCACCAAGTTTATCTGTGAGACATAATGAGAATATATTTTTGTGTTTGTAACTATATAGCAACTGTTGTATATATTGATTTATTTGTTTTCACGTTTGGAATAAACGTCTGTAAGACGAATGTATGAGTAAGTTGTCATTCGAGAACATTACATTGACATTTCAAAAGGATGCTTTCATTTTTAAGTTTTAAAGGAGGCCTTAAACGCACGAGACCGTTACGAGCCGACATGGAAGCAAAGAAAAGCAAGTTACATAGAAGCAACAGAAAGCAGACATACCAGCAATATTGTGTTTCCGCTGACTTAACAAAAGTAAAAAGCCGGAGTCTTCTATCAGGCCAAATTCAATTTCGTCAAAAAGTTTGGCCATAGTTTATAAGGGGCTCCTGTTTAAGCCCTCTTAATCTACGGTTTTTTTAGAACAAATTTTCAAAAAATCTTCACTTCACCAAAGCAAAAATACTAAGGTTTCCAATAAAATTAAATAACAAACTGGAATGGCTTGTAAATGGAAAAGGATCCGGATAAAAGGGGGGATCTACTGGTAGGGGTATTTGATGAAGTTTCTTTAAGCTCTACTTGATGGAATACAATTCCTAGATTCTCATTGGAAGGGTATCTCTTTAAATGGGTTTTGCTTTTAAAAGGATTGCTACTGAAAGGGAGTACCGCTAAAAGGGGGTTCCCAATAAATGATCCAAAATTGAAGTGGAATTTGCATTAGTTGTGGTGCTACTGAAACGGAAATGCAATTGAAAGCAATGTTTAAATGTCTAAATGGTTTACGCTGGGAAGGCTTCCTGCTATATTGGGAGGGTACCTACCGGAAGGGGTTCCTACTGGAAAGGGTTCATTCTTGAAGAGGTTCATACTGGAAGGAGTTTATTCTTGAAGAGGTTCATACGGGAAGGGGTTCCTACTGGATATAGGTCCTACTGGAAAGGGTTCATTCTTGAAGAGGTTCATACTGGAAGGGGTTTCCACTGGATAAGGATCCTACTGGAAAGGGTTCATTCTGGTAGAGGTTAAGGAGTTCCTACTGGAAGAGGTTCATACTCGATAGGGTACTATTGGTTAAGGGTCCTACTGAATAGATAAACAAACAAACAAATAATAAAATCAATCAATCAATCAATAAATAAAATGTTCCTGGTTCCTCCTGGAAGCGGTTCATATGGGAAGGGGTTCCAACTGGATTAAAGGATCTAATGAAAATGGTTCATTCTGGTAGCCGGGTTCATACTGAAAGGGGTTCCTGCTGAAAGGGCTTTCTACTGAAAGAATTTCCTACTTAAACTGGTTCCTAATGAAAGAGGCTCTTAAAGTACTGGAAGAGGTTCCTATTAATTGCGGTTCCTGCTGAAAAAGGTTCCTACTGAGAGGTTCTTACTGGAAGAGGTTGCTACTGAATGAGGTTCCTATACTGAAGGTGGTTCCTACTGGAAGAGGTTCCTACTGTGTGTGGTTCCTACTGGAAGAGGTTCCTACTGAATGTGGTTCCTACTGGAAGAAGCTCCTACTGGATAAGGGTCCTACTGAAAAGGGTTCCTTCTGGAAGAGGTTCAAACTGAAAGGGGTTCCTACTAATAGGGTTTCCTACTGAAAGAGTTTTCTACTGAAAGAATTTCCTACTAAAACCGGTTCCAACTGAAAGGGGTTCTTACATTACTGGAAGAGTTTCCTACTGAAAAAGGCTCCTACTGAGAGGTTCTTATTGGAAGAGGTTTCAACACTAACAGGTTCCTACTGAGAGACGTTCCTACTGAAAAGAGGTTCTTACTGGAAGAGATTTCTACTGAATGAGGTTCTTATTGAAAGCGGCTGCTAGTGAAAGAGGTTCCTCTCTATGCGGTATCTACTGGAAAAGAAACGATTCCCCTTCATTGCACTGCGTGGGATCTCAAGGTTAAGCAAATGCATGGGGTTCAAACATGGCCTTGCGCCTAATTTAAAAACAGTAGCAAAGCAGATATGAACTCGAGAGCCTCGCGCATACAAGGACAAGGCAGTTGTTAATACATGTTGTAATGAAGTTACTCATAACTAACCTATGCAAGCTAACAAACAAGTCACGTACACTGATGTTGTAAAGGGCGAGATATATTTAGTCTCTTTTTATTAACACTACCTAGTAACTCAATCAAACAACACAATTTTTGTAAATATCACGTACTTATGCACAACGTAATACACAACAGTCCAATTCACAGTTCCTTAAACGTAACCAAGCCTCTACATGAAACCGAGGCGAAGGTTCTCCTGGTACCGTTAGAGAAGTGGAAATGATTGTTGTAAGAAAGAAACTTATTAACATATCTATTATTTCGACTTCTCAAACTGCGCCAGGGCAACCTTCCCCTCGGCCTTATGTTGAGGCTTGGTTACATTTCAGGACTATTGCTAAAAACAACAACATGAGAGACAAATAGTCGAAACAAACCTGGTAATTTCGTGTCTTAACGACAAATTCTAGACCGCCCAGATAATCAGTCTTTTTTCAATGCAACCAAAGCTGCTCGTTAGATTTATTTCAAAATTTTGATTCTATAGTCGATTTCAGTAATAGCCAAATTTCATATAGCTCTTTCAAAAATACAAGTTTTGAGAAACATAAAAGCTGTATATTGTTATTAGTATAGTATTATTATTATTAGTTTTATAAGTTTTTCTTGTTATTATTGCTACACTATCTTCTCAACTTTGTTAATAACGACCGGCATGCATCAGCCAAGACTCGAAAAGACATTGCGGGCTATAATATTATCAAAATAGTTATTATATTATTTGTATACAAATTAAATTACTATAATTAATTGCGTTACTTGAAATATTCTATCTAATACAAAGATGTAAAAGCATTACAAAACTGTCCCGTCAGGTTTTCATGACAAGTAATTGCGGCTTCATGATATTTTTCATTCTTATCACAAACTACTTAACTCACGATATAGTTAATCTAAGGACTGGTTATTAAACTATTGTTGTAGGTCTTTGTTTGTCGTTTTCTTTTGTTTACTAGTCCTGAAGGTGCACGAAATACAAAAGGATTTGAGATGCAAATCCAAAAGTAGCCAGTCAAAACATTCTCACTACCACCTGAAACAAAGAATGTGCACTCTCACGGTTCGTTCAACCTACAACAAAGTATCTTTTCACATTCTTTGTATTTCCCTATTGAAGTTTGCCGGCTTTCATAACCAGTCCTTAGATTAACTACACTAACGAAATTAGGCTCTTTGTATCTAGGGGTCATTAAATCAATCAGATACGACAAATGGTATCCGGAAAAGGGAAGAGCAAAATGACATTAGTAAAATGACAAACTTTCAGCTACTGACCTCAAATGTGTAAAAAATGGTAAGCAACAGAAAATACGATATTTTTTAATTATTTGTATGCCTGGAAAGCAAGGCCTGCCCTCTAGTACAATTTCACATTAATTTGCTGAAAACATTTTTGACTTAATATTAGCTGTCATTTTTGAAGTACAAAACGTTGAGACGTTATCTGCTTTTTCCATTTCTGAAAATCATTTCGTCAAAGCCAGTCACGTGACCTCTAACTGCAAAGAGCCTATTCATTGCGTTACTTGTTATATTCTATCAGCTACATAGAAATAACTTAATAATGTTAACTTCAAGTTTTCAGGAAAACGCTTGAGGTTTCAAAACATCTTTATACAAAACCAGTTTAAAATTTAAATTTTGTCCATTTTATTTTTTTTAAAACTAATTTTATTTTCTGTGTTGCGGCTTCTTAACTTTCCACTAGCCCCGAGCCACCTATTTCGTAGTTATCGAATGTATTCTACGTTCTAACACTATTTAGAGCCCTTTCTAAGCACATGTTTACTAAATCTCCATGCGCTCTGTGAGCTTTAAAACAGTATCCACATTTAGCTTAACCCATATTAAGCTGAGCGCCCTTAACACATCTATTTCTTCTTAAGCAAAGGCCCGTTTAAGAACGAGGCAACCAACCATTTGTTCTGCAGCATTTCACTTTTCCCACACCAGAACGTTTAAATATTCAAACTGAGAATACATCAACCTTTGTACAACATAGTTTTAAAGCAAAAAGCTGTGAAACTGTAATTTAAAGCAATTTTGATTTATGCTATAATAATTTTGCCAATCAGAGAGCTCCAAAACAAAAGCAAAGAAAACCTTTTCACTTTCAATGTTTTTCCACATGAATTTTTTCTTATAGATAAAAACAGAAATGTTTCAACTAGAAAGGCTTGAACGAGGGAACAGTAAAGAAATAAATTAGACTACTTATTAAATTATGGTCTTTCTCTAAAGTTTAGCCAATCAGATCAACAGTTTGATAATATCACAATTAGCACCTTTCTGAATTCCACTGCCGGTGACCTCCCTAGTTCTTACTCGGATCGTTACTTAATAACCGTCGCTTGGACCCAGTTATTCCCCCTCCCCTCAGCCCCCCTCCTTTCACCAACCATACACAACAGACACGCCACACGCACAAACTAAATGGCCATTGCTTGCTCTTCTTTGGTCGCTTCCAATGAAAGTGTTCTCATTAGTACAATAAATTTTCTTCAAGTATCAATAGGCCCTTTACAGCTAGGGGCACCGGACCATAACTGTCTTAAACCAAGGACAAAATGGTAAACAGAAATGTAAAGAGCAAGTTTACATTAGTAAAACGGCAAAGTTTTAGCTATATAAATGAATTCAAATATATAGAAAATGGCAAGAAATAAAAAAAGGATAATTTTTAAGAAGTTTCACACACGTTTCCTTGAAACTATGCTTTCTAACTAATGTTAACCAGCTTTTTTCATTTCTGAACACCATTACGTCAAAGCTAACTAATTTAAGGTAAATATGCTCACTTAACCTCTAATTACAATTGGGTTTACTCCCGGGGGCCTGTGGCCACCAGCTAAGCACTGTAAGTACCCTGTCCATATGCATTGTAACCAATCGGTGTCGGCTTGAAGTCCAGGTTACTCGCTTTAAATGGCTCCAAACGAACTGTGTCTCCCCACGGCAATTCCAGGTCCTCGGCGATTGTTCCTGAAACAATAACCAGATTTAAGATTTAACCGGTTTTAGCAGAAGACTCTCTAGCCTTAATTCACTTTAACCCTTTAAGCAATC
This sequence comes from Hydrozoanthus tunicans, assembly GCA_026413305.1. Taxonomy (NCBI): domain Eukaryota; kingdom Metazoa; phylum Cnidaria; class Anthozoa; order Zoantharia; family Hydrozoanthidae; genus Hydrozoanthus; species Hydrozoanthus tunicans. The sequence goes on along the minus strand of JAOBAT010072780.1, from coordinate 5,687 downwards.
ATTCAGGTTTTAGTACAACATGTAATTTTTCTTTACAAAACTAGTGACTTTTGTAGAGAAGCTTGGAACATGTTCTTAGTAGTAGTTAAATCTAAAGAGTTCGTCAGCTTTTTAGCTGCCAGAAAATAAGCTGACATAAGACCTAAAGAAACACAAAACGAAAATATTAACAAAAAGTATCTTCTTATAACTTTTTTCTTCTCTTTTATACGCAACCCTTGTTTTAGAGCATAAAAAGAACTCAACACGAACAGTAGATATGCGTTAATGAGAAAATGCGATTTCATCAAACATAGCAAATTACTGAAGATGAAAAGCAAAATTCTCCTTAACTGGTAACAGGAAAAATATGGGTTCTAGTTGGCAGAATTTAGTAAAACATCAATTGATGTATTTAGGGTTTAAGGGGTAAAGAGCCGGCCCTTCGGATAGATCTTAAAGTGTACATCATATATCCGAATTAAGGGACTAAGTCTGCTAGAAAGGATTTTGATATAAAGAAAAGTGTCTTTAATTCATTAAAATAGCTCTTTTGGTTGCTGAGATATTTTAAAAAAGATATTTCAAATATGCAAGTTACCAAAATTGTGACGTCATATGAGCGTCTCATTGTGTTTGTGTTGTAGTTGAACAATTTAGAAAACACTGAACGAAATGGTGTTTACCTATAAAAAAGATGGTATAGGCCCGAGTAGAAATGGTTGAGCAAATACGGTATGTACCACCTTTGCCATAGGCTTACTTTAGGTAAACACCATATTTGCATCAGATTTGCTAATTCGATGCATACCCTTTTTTTCGTCCAGTGAAACTTCCTGGATCATTGATCTAGTATTTCGGGAAATGTCGGTTTATGAATTTTCTGCTTGCGAGTCCCTGATATGCTGTCATAACTTATCTAAATGGCCTATTTGGAAAACCTTATATCCAAGCAACCAAAGAGCTATTTTGACGAAATAAATGACCATTTTCTTCTTTTTCAAAAGCCATTCTAACAGACAAAGTTCTAGCTATGATTTGGGTATAAACTCTTTAAGAAGAGGCATCCTAGATCTGTAGATATGGTCGAGTTCCATCTTCTTCAACTAATCTTCATAGAAGTAGTTTCGGAGTTCACAAGGATTTCTTGTTGACTATTGTATACTTGGCGTGGTGTCAGAAGGGGAAATTTTCCTATGGTTGATAGGTAGAATTGCTAAACTGGTGAAGTTTGCAATCTTTTTTCCCGTTTTTCGTATTTGTTTTAAAAACACTATGTTTTAAGTTTGAGAAAAAGGCATCACGCAACCTTTCCGTCACAAATGACAGAAACGAAGGCTGACGAACAAAAACTGTACAACAATTACATTATGTGATAAAAAAGATAAATTCTATTAAAAAGTTTAACGGTTTTCGCGCGTTCAAATCTAAAAATACATTATTATACATGGAGCTTCTTAATGTAATAGTTAACTATCAATATTTCAACTCACCTGAATCTATACTTGAATTAATGTTCGCTAACATGAAGTGCTTGGACGCCCTCACGCAAAGGATGATGGTTACAAGCATTGTCAGCGATAAAAGGCCAAATGAGACCCAGGCTCCGTTCTGTGGAGGAACAATAAGCTGAGGTATGTCTGCGTTTATCGTTTTAAGCGCATCCTAACAGTGCACGCAATCGCGTTACAGTTGAACGCAACCTTAAAGCACGCACGAATATTCATCAGCTATCAAAGATTTATGAAACACTTGGAAAATTTTGTAGAAATTTGTCAGTTTCGTTATCACCAACATAAGTAACCATTAGTACTATAAACCCAACCGCTTTCATCATCTCATTTATCACCAACATAATCATCAGTATCGTTATCAACAATCTCGGTAACCATCATCACTGTTTTCAGTAATCTCAGTAACTATCATCATTATAAACCCAACCATCATCATCATCCCATTTATCACCACCATAATCATGAATATCGTTATCAACAATCTCAGTAACCATCATCACTGTAATTCCATGGTGTCATCACCACATAGCTAACCAACATTAACACTTGCCGTCATCATAACTAATTCAAAGGAACGGTCCACTTTTCTTACACCACGTACCGGCGAGGGCGTAAGACGAAAATAAAGAAAAAAAGAGAAATGGTGTTTAGCAGCACAATAAACCAAATTTAACGACAACAATGCCAAATTGTTTACTTACCAGTCCAGCAGCATATCCTTGGCAAATGGAGCTCGTCGCCTGGTCATAAATGTTTCTTAGTGGTTTACACTTGCCGACATCCGATCGAACCTTAAAGTAGGTGAGACAAGTGCTAGTAAGAATAAGAACAACCAATCTAACCGACAAAGCGCAATTCAACAGGAAATACCACCTGCACCTTAAAGAAGATCAAACAGTTGCTACGCCGAACAACAAACCAGACAGAAAGACCCCTTAAAGAGGAGATACCGTGCTGTTCTTCCTTCAATACACTGTAAATTTATCCTGATAACAAGCCGCAAGCAAACGCACGAGATGTCTGGCCACGTGTTAAGGAAAACCTAAAACCATTTTCTTTTTTAGAGCGTATATCGAGTGCGCACACTTGCAATTCCGATTTGTTTCTCTGTTCTCCTGGGCCCGGTTGCACAAAGCCTGGATAAGCTATCGCTGAATAAAAGCTATTTGTCGTCACTGATTAATCAAAGATTGCTTTGCTTTTTTGATTTCTTTATCCCTTGTTGTTGAGTGAGTGGAAGACTCCTAAACCTATGGTTTAAATGGCGTCAAACAACTTTCAACATTTTTACTGCTAAGAATAGAAATCATTTATCCGGCGATTGCTTATCCAGGCTTCGTACAACCGGGCCCTGAAGTGTACCATTTAAAGGAAAACTGAAGTAAACATTAGACAACTAAGTTGTTCAAAAGCTGGTTGAACCAAAAGCTGTTCTAAGAAAAGATTTACGGTTTTTAGAAAAAAAACACTGATAAGATTTTGTCAATTCCAAAATTACAGCTGAGGTATATAAGTTTCTTAAGTCTCTGTAAGTATGAAACAAGAACATGGGTGCAGAATCTTAGTATACCCTCGGTAAGTGTTAATTAGCTTTTGAATAACTGGGCCCTGGCTGTTTGAAAATAATACCATACAATACAATACTTTGTTCACATTTCATATTTGACATAAGTTACAAACACTGAGATATTACTTTAAATAGATTCTTTTTTAACGTATATGGAAAAAAAACTAAAAAACTAATTGTAGTAGAGTATTTAGAAAAGGCGTTTTGGAGTTAGACGCTAGTCATGTTTATTTGGGTTTATTTTGTAGACATTGGGTAGATAATGTTTTAAATAGGTACTTTTAGAGGGGTCAAACGGATGCTGTTTATGGTGTATGAAACTGTCTTATGAGTAGAGATATTTTTTGGCTTTCTTAGAAAAGAAGTAGCTGGTTGAATTTTTAGCCCAGCCGATAGTTGTTGTCGTGTATCATTTGCCATTGCTTTGGTAGTCTGCTAACAGATGCTCTGTAAAGTGGCTCGTAAAAGTTAGCTCTTGCTCTTGTCACTAGCATATCTTAGGTGTTGTTCAAAGATACTAGGGAGCTGATTTCTTTGTGCCATTTATGAGAAAAGTTTAGAACTTGTAATTTAAAGATAGTTACCAACCTTCGTCACAAGGTGAGCCAGGAGTTCATCAATAATGCTGAAAATGCGTTCCCAGTGTTCCAAAAGAGGCTGTGGACAGAAATACAATTTGAGGTTACGGTACAGCTTGAATAGGCAAAATATATCATTTTTTAGCTTTTAAGGGAAAACTATTGGCATTGAGAAGAACTTTCAGGAAAAAAAACATATAAGAAAGTATAGCATGTTTATGGTTAAAACTATTCATTTTTTTCAAATTCCTTTCTTACCTTGCCAACTAAAACCAACGCATCATTTAACAAGAAGTCCGCCACTTTGTTAACGCTATCAATAACTTGTTTCACTCCATTCTGTTAAAAAACAAAAAAAACCAGAAAAACTAAACAGAACAGTCTTGATTACATAAGGCAATATTCTAACTAAACTTGCCTTCTATCACTCTTGTACGAAATGGGAAAAAATCCAAAATTATTAGTGTACGGAAAGACGTAATAACATAACCAAATAGTGTTGCCCTTGAACGCCAAGTTTGTAATTAAATAAACTCAATAGGTTAGAATGACGTCTTGCCACTGGAATGGAAAATAATACAAGTTTGGTAGGTCTACAGCATCTTAAAAACCCAAACAAATGAAAGAAAAAATTCTCTGACCTCGGCGGGATTTTAGCCCATGATCTACGAAACAAATCAGGTGTTCCTCGAAAAAGTATTCATTCCACCATCAGCAAAGGAATGGATTCAAAACACATTGAACGTCTCTGAAGACTTTGTGCAACCGGGAAAACGTTTACACAATAACGCTTAAGAAAAATGTTCACACAAAAGCAAAAGATCCTCACTAAAAAATTCTAAACAAATATCTAGCAACAGTATTTTTAACGAAAATTCATATATAGAACACTGTGCCTTATCTCTGTCTAAAAATATTACGCCTTGAAACACAAAATACTCTTTGGTTTTCCCTTTTTCTTTTTTATCGTAAGCAATTTAATTTTCCTTTTATTTGTTCCGCCTCTTTGTTGTTGTTTACAACAGTACAGTAAAAAAGTGAATAACTAAATAAAAAACTTCACTTATAAGCCTCCTACTTACGTTACTAAGGTAACTAAGTGCCGGATCTTACCACAATATTTTTGCCTTGTTCCTCCAGCTCATTTACTTGAGTTGTAAGACACCGCTAAAAAAGAGGCATTAATTTTTGGTTGGTCAAAGTAAAGTATTTGACAAAACGCCTTTGCAAAACTATTTTAATAGTTTTAAAAAGTTACATATCTTGTTACCAAACCCACAATCCAATCCACAATCTATTTCCATCTCAATAGGCAAAAATCTAAGAAACTGTTGATCCACGAAAAAACAAACTCTGAAAATATTTGAATTCGCAATGGTATAAACTTAAATCCGTAAAATAACCTTTAGTTCTCAAAAGCTGGCAATCTGACAGCCCTAAAAAACTCTTAGGGATAAAATGGCTTGAAACTAGGAAATCTTCTAAGGACAAATTACACCGCAAAATGTTGTGGTTCGATATTTTCTTGTTTTAAACTCACTATTGCACACTAACATACCCAGAAGCAAAGGAAAATGAAATATATTAAGTAATCTTCAAAGAGGGAAAATTGATAGAAACCGGAGCTGGTGTTTTCAGATATAATTGCACTATGCCAAAGCCGGGCACCTCAACGTAATCGGGTGACCGTTGATTAATATAGAAAGACAAAAAGCTGTAACTTTTAGGGGAACCTAACTAAGGGATTTTAAAAAGACTAAAAAAAAGGAGTTGATAATAATTAGAATTTATATAGCGCCTTTCCATATATACATGCTCAAAGCGCTTAGCAATAGTTTACAGTTGACTGTGGTATTGAAGGTCTTAGACAGTCCGCTCTACACTGCTCACAACTAATTTCCTAAGAGTTGCCCTCAGTTAGTAGAAGAGACAGACCACAACACCGGGATCACCCTGCTCTTTGTCGACAATGGTTGTGGGTTCTTTTAAGTCCCTCGATAGGAGATCGAGAGACTGGGCCTACGGTTTAACGTCCTTATCCGAGAAGAC
>JAOBAT010072758.1:0-21480 GCA_026413305.1 Hydrozoanthus tunicans | reverse complement strand
GGCTAGCCGAAATATTGTATGAGAAAAACTTAAACTCTGCGTTGTATTGGCTATTCTTTTTCATTTACATTTATCTTGTGTTTAGCATTTTTCGTCTAAGGGTTTTGCAACTACTTGATGTTACTGGCAGCCGGCACAACATGATTCCAGGCGAATAAAAATGAATACACAAATGAAAAGAAACGAACAGCATACTTTGCGCTTCAATATAGGCGAAATCGCTAGTTATTCGATTAGTGCGTTTTGAAAAACAAAAATATTCTGTTAAATATGCCGCCATTTATCCTGGCATTGCCAGCTGAATCTAAAATTACGCGACACGTAGCACTGTCCGCTTATGTAGCCAACAATGGTGAAGTTTTGAACTTTTTATGCAGTAAACAAGACAAAACAAAATATATTAAATGGCAGGGAAACAAGACGAAAATTGCGTGAGGGATTATATATGCTTCGAGGAGTGTTCTTCCGTTTTTTTTTTTTTTTTTGCTTTTTTTTTGCTTACTAACAAATCTAAAATGACAAAATTGATAGCCATGGCCAAATAAATACGTTCCAACATTTCATGTGAGCATAATAAACTGATATTAAATATCTGCTGACACAAATTGTTATCAAAATTCTCTCTCCCTTTTAAGACATCTCCAGATTTCCGCTAGTTATTTTCAAGAATCAAGGGATTTACGAATCTTTGCGGCTCGATAAATACTTTATGACGTCAATGCTAACTGACTATAAATACTGCAGGCGCAGACTTAGTGGAAAAGAAAACTGTCTCTCGTGGAATGGAAGAAAGTCGTCATTTTACGGATATCAAAGATATTCGTCCTGGCTTAAAAAACCTTTACTGTCTATTCATTGTTTTGGACGTAGGTAAGCTAGTTCGATCTCTTTTTGATTGATATTTATATTTATAAGCTAATTCTTTTCCCCTATTGCCAGGCAAAGCGACCAAAACGAAAGACGGTCATAATGTGAGATCTTGTCGTGTTGCTGACAAGACTGGCTCAATCAATGTGTCGGTGTGGGATGATTTCGGCGACTCCCTGCAGTCAGGGGATATTGTGAGATTCATAAGGGGGTAAGCTTGGTATTCCCTTGTTTTTAATGCATTCTTGACCTTCAAACTATCACTGTTTTTGAGTGCCTCGTGGAAATCCCTGAAACTTCTATCGCCATTTTTAGCTGCATATTTTTGCATAAATTACCATATGTACTAGCTAAGGAAGCTGGAGAAGTCAGTCGAACTCTATTTTAAAGAGCCAATCGTTGGTTTCATTATTAGAATACCAACAGCTGTGTTAGCCATGTTTTGGTCTGCAGTATAGTGTTGAAAGTTCAAAGTTTCTTGATTTTCACGCGAGCAAATAGTTGCAATTGAATTTGATTCGCTAAGTACCAGACCCCGAAAGACTAAAGTAACAAGAAAATTCCTGATCACGACCTTGCCCTCCCAGCTGTAGCAATATTAAGACCTTTTATTAAACTATTTGGATTGTTTTCAAAAATGATTTGTTTTTGGTTTAAGAATAGATATATATTTGTATTTGAAATTTCAGTTGTTTTAGTCTAACCTGTAAATTATTTTTGAACGTTTGAAAAAAATGTTTCTTTTCAAAAGTTTGCTTGTAAACCAGTTCATTAACATCAGATCTTGGAAAAATTTATCAAAATTATTTTTCAAAGTTTTAATGGGTATTCTAAATTTCATTTAATTGCCTTGGGGCTAAGGACAACTGTAAATTCCATACACCTTTTTGATTTCAAGTTAATTTTTTGTTTGCAGCAGATCTACAGCCTTTCTATATATTCACTATAATATATTTCAGTGAAGGACTATGTTTCACATCATGGGTTCACCACTGTCAAGGAACAAAAATCCCTCAGTTAGATTTTAGAATTGTCACATTTTACTTATTCCCCTTGGATCTTGCCTCCATCGACCAAAAAAGTGTTTATCCATTGCAGTATGTTAGTATTGAAATGCCTGCCCTGAACAATTAAAAAAGTTTAAGAAGTCCAAACTACCCCAAAAAAGCTGCATACATATTTATGACTCAGAGAAACAAAAGTTGACAGATAACCCACACCAGCATTTAATCCACATCCTTATTCATTCACTTCTTCCACGTACATCATCACATTAATCATAACAGAACATTTTAAGGGCTTAACAGGGCTCAAATGGCCAGTCAACGGACAGTGTCTGTGGTTGACTGGACATGTTGTGTGGTCAATTGCACTTTAGAAGTAAACTCAATTTTGAGACATTGATAATCATGATAAAAATTATTCAATCTTGCCATTACCCCGAAAAACATAATATCAAACCAGAGGGAACTTTGGGTCAGACAGTTGTAAAATGCCCATTTGTCAGTCATGACTACTAGTCAGTGCTGAAAGATGGGTTATGTTTGTTTGGGCCAAAATGTGTTTGTCCGGTGCCTGCCCAGCCATTATTTTGAGCCCTGAAATACTACAAGTGTTGTACTTGTGTAGTTTGATCAACTTAAGAATCTAACAGATAACCAGCACCGGTAGTTTGCCTGCACCTCCTCCAATACAAGATAACAAGCAGGTTATAGTCTGGAAAATACAGTACTTTCTGCTGCATACAAAGCTTTCACTTAGGCCAAGTTCTAGCTTCTGGTTATTTATTTACTGAAGTGTGTATATTATATTTGAAAACTTGGCCTTGGAGCAATGGAGCATAACTAACAATGGACTATTAATTATCTTAAAGAGAAGGTAAATGTAAAAAACTTTGCAGGAATGAATTATAGTCTAGATGCCTCAATATTTTGTTTTAGATATGCGTCAGTATGGAAAGGAAGTCTTACACTGTACACTGGAAGAGTAGGATCCCTAGAGAAAGTTGGAGAGTGAGTTGATTAATTATTGCCCTAAAATGTTTCTTACTTGATGTATGTTAGACAATCTCATGTAGTTATGTAAGTTGTACATGTAAAGGTTATAGAAAACTGAGGAAAGTCATGAAAGATCGAGCAAAGATCCAGCAGTCTCTATTCCGGCAAAAAACTCTATATTTGCTTCTGGATGGTTTTCCACCTATTTTCCATATGTGGTTGGTTTGGCCTCTCAAAGCCAATCGGGGGAGTGAATTCCTGGCTTTTTGCTTTCAGTATTTCTGGTGTTCCACATATGTTTGGTTTGACCACTGTAGGCCAATCAGCTTCTACGCAAGATTTGTTTGTTGGTTTCCTTTCTGTTGAAATCGAATACTTGAGTTATAGTGTGTGCAATTGATGATAGTGGTCTTTGAGAGAAAGGTTAGATAAGGTATGAATAATGCATCAAATTCACAGCAAGGGAGCATTCATCAAGCATCTGAAAGCTTCAAGGAGCTTTCAAGGGGAAGGCAATATGCTTTTTTTGGCTCTTTCTTCTTTAATATGTAATGAAAGTGTCACTGTCACTCGACAATTATTGATCAAATTCACAGCAAGTTAGTTCAAACAATTTAGAACCTGATAGAGGTACTTTACCCAAGCCTCGATTATCAGGCAGCACTCCATTCTTTTTAAGAACTACTAGTTAAAGTTTATACTGAGCTGGGGTCACCATCTGTTGACTGACATTTGGTAGCTGTGATGTCAGTCAAGTGTTGGTGATCTGTCAACAGACTTTCTGTTCAACTGGAAGTAATTGGTTGTTCACCTTTTTACTTGGGCTACTTGAATGTAAGCATCTATTAACACGGAGTTTGAGTGACAATAGTATCCCTGCTTTTTTCCAGTGCAGGTTTTAGACTTCTGTTAACTGATTATCAGCAAACTATTTGTAAAAAATCTGGCACCTGACTGTCAATTGCGATGAGCTGCTCTTCACAATTACCAAAATATATCATGGTACCCACTGGTACTGAAAAGAGTAACTTGGAGCATTGAATAACAATGTCTGTTGTTATCCAGTTCTTTTACAATATGTTGAATAAGAAAGGAGAGTTATACAAGGGTAAGCAGGATGCTCTAACAAAATAAGCAGTTATGAGTACTTTATTACCAGATAAAAACCATGAAGGACTTGCTATACATAGTTGAAGAATAAATCGGTTATCTTTCAGTTTCAGTGTTGAACAGTTTTTCGTTGAAATCATTCTAAACAGCAGCAGCTACAATTTTTAGCAACTATATTTTAGTTTACCATCATTATTTAAATTAGTTGTAGCAGCATTTAATAAATTATATATAATAGATTGATTTGAAGCAAATCAAGTTCTATACTGGTGCTTTGAAATTTCAAACACGAGTGCGAGTGTTTGAATGGGGGGTTTCAAACATCAAGAAACTATGAAAACATGAGGCCACAAAGCGGCTGAGTGCTTTTATTGTTTTGAGATGTTTGGAATCGAGTTTTTGAAATGGCTTCTCAGTCAATCAAAATAGTCGATGGTGTTGATTGTATTGTTAATTGATCATCTTGATGCTTCAAGAAAAGTGTTCATCACACAATAGAAATGATGAACTCACAAAGCACATGTTATTTTGTTTGGCTTCTCAAATAATTATGCAAGGTTACATGCACAATGAAATGTTATTGTGCAGCATTTGGCATCCAACCATGAGAGAAGGAGCATCATTTGCCAGGTTTAAATGGCAGATATAACCTAATGTAAAGATGAAAAATTACTATATAATATAGCCAAGGGGCCTTTCAGAGGATTTACAACACAACAAGCATAAAGTTACTGTGCTATTCAAATTTTGAAGAAATGAACTGTTGAGTTTAAACTACTGGTTAAGCAAGTTGCTATAGAGAGGGGTGAAAACTCTTAAAGCAAAAAACTATTTTTAGAATAGTTTATCGATTGGTGAGCAAAACCTGTTACTTGTGCGATTTATGTTCTGGTGTAGATGGAATACTCATTAAAGAACTTTGTTTAAGAGATTGATGAGAAAAAATTGTACGGTTCATTGGTGTAAACTTGTAAGCTAAAAAGGAACAAACATGAGTGAAATTCATAAAATTTGGAATGTGACATTGTGTGTTCTTATAAATGAATATGTCGATTAAGAACAACTTCATCCCTAGAGTTTGAAATTTGTTCAAACAACTCAAATAAGTGCTTCACCTTGTTTCAAGACTCATCCACCTGACCAAATCTGGCTCCCTGGTTGATCTTAAATTGCATGATTAATTAATGAGTTTGAGAAGGTACCTGGCAGGCATATATGTCCAATAGACATGAACTTGTGACCCCAATGACAGTCTGACAGTGACAGGAACAGTTTTGTTTCAGGAAATCTTGAAATTTAAGCCTGATCTCAATCATTTAAATTACAGCAAGGGTTCATTAACGTCTTTTTCTTCTTTTTATACATGACAGACAAAATTGAGTATTTTGTCTGTCATATACAAAAGGAAAAAAAGAAATTAATGAACCCTTGACTACAGTGATTGTTTTTGCATAATCTTGATTATATGAATTTATAATTATGTGTTCTATATAGTAACATTTAATACATTCAAACACAACAACAAATTAAAGAACCTTTTCTATCAGTATAACTGCATATCATAGAGGAAATAATTTTATAGGGAAGATTCATTGTACTTATTTTTTATTATAATTATGTATATTATGGGCTCTAAGATAATAAATTCCAATGTATGATGACATGACAAATTACCTAATATTCAGTTCTAAAGGACAATCATGTCAGGTATGGCACTCTAGCCCTGTCAAAGAAACAGCAGCCCATAGTGGGAACTACAGCCAGGGTAAATGCTGCTGGCATGTTTGCTGATGATTTTTTTTTCTGTTGTGTTATCTGGCTAGATTCAAAATTTTTCACACCACTTCGGCACAAAAGTCGTCTTCCCATCCAGGGCCTTTCAGAGGTACCATGAGGTACTGAAAGACTACTTTTAAACAAGAAACTGCACAATGAAATGGGTCAGTTCCTCCTCTCACACCTTTCAAAATTCAAATTTTGAACCAAGAGATGGCCCATCTTCTCTCTAATCGGACTTGTATGGTATAAAATTTTACAAGATTTTATTTTCAGTCATTCAGAGCAAAACGTCTGCAAAGCACAGAGGTGTCAAAGAATATTTCAATTAATATGAATTTTGTCAACATTGTTATCAAATTATCAGTTGTACATATTCATGCATCATTATTCTTAGATATTTTGTTTGCTACTCATCACTTGACCCAAAATTCTTAATTCTTTTAGCTTTTGTATGGTATTTTCTGAAACACCAAATATGAGTGACCCGAATGCAGAGTTTATCCAGTCCTATAAACAGGTATGTGAACCAGTGGAACATAAACCATGTGTTATTTTCATGTCTCTGATAACTTGTGGTTGTGGCCAGCTTAGAATGCAATCCTGGTCTTTCAAGTTGAAGTTTTTATTGTAGCAGAAAAGCTCATTGGCAGGGCTGGCTTTTCTCAGCCTTACTGTAAAACTAACCAAGCTAAGATTAAAGTTTCTGTTTTGTGGGTCAGTTTTCATGCTCCATTCAAGTAGTGAGTGAATGCTCTTTAAGGGTGCCTTGAAAATACTGTGAGTACTGCGAACTCCCTAATAAGTCCCCCCCATCCTCTCTATAAAGTCAGTTATAAAGTCAACTGGTTAGCCTAGTTGGTAAGGCGCCAGTCTTTTGTGTGGGAGGCCCCGGTTCAATTCCCAGTGCTGGACCTTCACTCAGGGTCTTGAAATAACTGAGGAGAAGGTGCTGCCTTTGCCCTAACATCTGCAAACGGCTAGACCTTTGCGTCTTCTCGGATAAGTACATTAAATGATAGTTCCAGTCTCTCGATCTCCTATCGGGGGACTGAAAAGAACCCACAACACTTGTTGACAAAGAGTAGGGTGATCCCGGTGTTGTGGTCTGTCTCTTCTATTAACTGAGGGTAACTCTTATAAAAATCGTTGTGAGGCGTGTAGAGCGGACTGTCTAAGACCCTCAATACCAGAGTCAACTGTAAACTATTGTTAAGTGCCTTTGGTCATCTACCTATGGAAAAGGCGCTATATAAAAGCTCATTATTATTATTATTATCATCATCATTATTATTATTATTATTATTATTATTATTATTATTATTATTATTATAAAGTCCCCTCCCCCCATCCTCCCCAACCCTAATATGAAGGTGAAGGAGCTAAGGTATAAAGCAGTTATTTCGAAAATGCAATTTGTAAACAGGTTGCTGCCTTAAAGGGTAACTGAACCCTAAAATCAACTTTTGTCAAACAAATTTTTTAACTGAGTGTGAAAACGATATTAGAAAAATTTCCTCTATCGCGCTGACTTTTCGAGAAATTCAAATTCAAAACATGTTACTTGTGGCATTGTACCCACTGCTGAGAAATAGGGGTTTAGATATGTTCTTAACACCTTGAAGGTTTTCTTTAAAAAAAAGTTTATTTTAGAGTTCAGTTCCCCTTTAACTTAAATTGGAAAGGTGCTGGTTAAAGGTTAGAAGAACACAGAGTCACTAGTTGTTATTAGATCTGTTTGGTGGTGTGCTCCTGTCTTAGGCTATTGGTGATCTTTCAATAAGCCACCCTCTCTCTAATAAGCCCCTCTCTCTTATAAGCCCTGCGTCTTAAAGGCCTATTAGAGCATTTACGCTATGCAGCTGATGAAACAAGATTAATTGCACTTTAAAAGTATTTTTTTGTAACATTTCTTGTCTTATTTTCCAGGCTGAACAGAACAGAAACCTATCTAGTGCAACACAGCTGAGTGGTACTACAGGCAACGCTTCTCGACCACACCCTCTTATGGCCTCAGAACATGCCCAGTTACCTCCGGCCCTATCAACCAACCATCATGCACCCCACATGCCAGGTGTACCACCAAACTCTGGTTCCCACCGCTTTCATCCATACACTAGACCCGAACAGCCAGTAGGTGTGGCAGTGAAGAGCGAGGTTCAGCGGGATGTTTCTCGGGATCCTCGATTGCGTTTACGTGCAGCTGCAAACGGTCACGTGAATGGAAACGGGTTAACCAATGGGAATTCATCAAGAAAAGAAAATGTTTCCACGGGGGGTGGGAGCGGAGGAACTGCTGTAGATCCAAGTGCTAGGAACATTATCAACTCTAGTAGAGACCCAAGACAGCGAAATAGATGATGGTTAATAGAGTATTTGTATCGCAGGGAGGGGAGGGTAGACAAAAGGGTGGGCGGGAGGGAAGGGCTAGTGTTTTTTTTTGTTAATACGTTGTGAATAGTATAAAATATGTATTTCATACAAAATAATAAACTAGTCACAAATACATTCTTTTTCGGTGTTTGTTTGTCTTTTTGAAAAACTAGTTCTGTTTTAGCAAAATTTTTTTAATCATCGAAAACGCAGATAAACGAAACAACAGTTAAAATCTGTTTCAGTTTTTAGTTATCAAAATTACTCCCTGCATTTATGGTTTTCTGAATTTATGTGCAGGAAATGGAAACTCGTCTTGATTTTTTCCCTTGTCTCAGTTGTGTTTTTTTTTATGACAATTTGATTCAAGGAGTCACAGGAAAACACGCAATAGGACTCGAAGTCCCATTCGAGTACTGTCGTTTAACGTCCTTATCGGAGAATACGCAGGCATTCTTACGGCCCTAAAATTCCTAGAATTCCTTTTTTTTTCATTTTCCTAAAAATCCCTAATTTGCCACCCATTTTGGGTTATTTTCCCTAAATATCAATAATTTTTGTCTTTCCATTTCTGTCTTTGAACTCCTGATGACGTCGAGGTGCACGGCATTTGCATAGACTACATCTGAAGACACCAGCTCCAGATTCCACCAGTCTTTGCTGCCCCTATGTAGATCCAAGGTCCTGACTCCAGTGACAAGGAAGCGATGGTAAGCAGTTATGGCTTTTTCAGATTGTTAATCTTTCCCAATGAAGAATAACTGAAAATGACAAGAAAGGATTGAAACTACTTGAAGAATCGAAGTCAAAGTATTCCTAATGGTTGTAATTCAAGAGTTTCTCTCACAAATACTAGAAGTCTAAAATGATGTCAGATAGTATGATAGTACAAACAGGAAGAGTCCTGATTTGCTTCTGTTCCCATTACTGTCTTATAAAAATCCATTCTTTATGCATCAGGCAGTTTAGGCAGTCTGCATCGAATCTTCTTATCTGTTGCAATGACTTCAAATAAAACCGTGCTTAGATAATCAGTTTTACGTGTACTAGTAGTACATCATTTGGTGTTGGTGTTGCAAAGAAAAATTTCGCTTGATGTACTACCTGAATACTGCTTTGTCTGCCTGTCTTGACTGAGTCGCAGTAGGCCTAAATGTACAGCTGCCTGACAATGCCAGGTTTACTTGGTATTTCATTTGTTTGTATAGAGGTGTTGTTCTCTTGTTTTTGTTAACTTTGATGAGTACCGTACATCTTTTTATAAGTTTCAGTCATTTTGATTATTTAATTTGTTAAGCTGTACAAATCAAAAGAGATACGGGCACCCAACCATGGTCAGATGCCCGGAGAATTGGTACCTTTTGAAATTGTATGGCATATCTTGAAGTTAGCAGTTGTTACGTTATTGTTGATTAGCAAATAAATATGTTTTGCAGATTTGAACGTATTCAGCTTCAGATGTAGACCTTGCAACGCTGTGTATCTCCAGTTGTTTGGGGCAAATTCATCATACCTACTCGATAATTCTACGAGCGGTAAGCTTTTGTTATTTGTAAGGCATCATCCAAAAGAGGCTGTTTTGATCATGATTTGACCTATAATAGTAAGTGAATACTTTTTGAAGATCACTTAGCATACATCTGTGTTTATCTCTTTGTTACTTTGTCCTAAAATTCCCTATTCTCAAGCCATTTTATCCCTAAAATTCCCCCAAATTTAAATTTAAAAATCCCTATTTTTCCCCTAAAATGTTTCTCGAGGCTGTAAGAGTGCCTGAATACGTTAAGGTCTAACCGTTTGCAGATGTTAGAGAAAGGGAGCGCCTTATCTTCCTCTTTAACAGCTTCCCTCTGTAACAACACCCCTCTTCAACGGCTTCCCTCTGTAACAGCATCCCACTTCAATGGCTTCCCTTCGTAACAGCACCCCACTTCAATGGCTTCCCTCTGGAACGGTATAACTTTCTGTAGCGGCACTTCTCTGTAGCGGATTCTTTCTGTAACGGCACCCCTTGTAACGGTTTTCCTCTTCAACGACTTCCCTCTGTAACAGCATCCCACTGCAACGGCTTCCCTCTGTAACAGCACCCCACTTCAATGGCTTCCCTCTGGAACGGTATACCTTTCTGTAGTGGCATTTTTCTGTATCGGCACCCCTTGTAACGGTTTCCCTCTTCAACGGCTTTCCTCTGTAACAGCACCCCACTGCAACGGCTTCTCTCTGTAACAGCATCCCACTGCAATGGCTTCCCTCCCTCTTTCCCTCTTCAACAATGAGCCTGGGTTAGGGGTCTTTTTTACAACAACACGCGTATAAATTTTTTACAACAACGCGCGTATAAATCTTTGCTAAATTGTGTTTTTTAACAAGTGAGTTAAAGGATCAGATATGTTCGTCAGGTCAGCTCTTGTTCTCTTTTATTTCATAAAGGAGTTCGCAAACATTTCGAAGACTTGTTTTCTTTTTTACTTCATTTACTATAGAGACGGATTCTCTCCTGCTGTCTGGATCCTTTGTGCCCAATAAATGTAGTATGCCTCAGTTTTCCTCGCTTCTGAGCTGACAGAATAGCGAGTATGTTCTGACATTTGTGAGCGTTTCTTTCGAGCAAATATTAAATTTACTCGCGGGTTTCTAAGAGCGTAAACCAAAGGACACACGCAGCAGTTACCAGAGGCAAGGCAAACAGCGATGTCGAAGGCATGCTGTGGCCAATCTTTTTGACTGAAAATACTGTGGAAACACGCAACGAAATATGGCCCCCAACAAACTTGAAACAGCAAAAGAATAACAAACATCGTTTGTGTAGTTCTGATTTCAGCAGCGAATCGAATGTGACAGCCCAAAGGTCGGATGTATCTGCCACCAGACCACGTTGGCTTCCATATTCTTGTTGACACAACAATCATAAAACATGACGGTACGAAATATACGAAGGTGATGTATACAGTATTTGTAATTTTGGTTGTTTTGCTACACGGGTGAAGAAGCAATGGCGAACAAACGAAGTTTTTGCCGACAGAGTCGGCCTCGCAGGTGCGGTATTTGTGAATGATGACCCACACTGCCGCAAGAAAAAGAGCAGCAATCCAAGAAGGGAAAACCATTTTCAATGCGGTTTTACCAACAACTTTGTTCTTTCCAGAAAAATGTATGGCATAATATCTATCGAGAGATATTAAGGTTGTTGCAAAACTTGACAAGGCTGTAAAAAGCACGAAAGTGAAAGAGTGTAGCGTTGACAAAAAGACTGCACCGCGTCGAGTGTCGTTGTCGAAATGCTGTAAACTCGCTTGCTGTCTTAGTTGAAATGGGATGCAGAATAGAGCAAAAAGGAAATGGACAACAGCCATATTCGCAATGTACCCGTTTGTCACCGTATGAAGCCGGTTTTGGCGAGCAACGAGAAAACAAATACAGGCATTTCCAACGAGCGACATCACAAGAGTCAAGACAAGAACAACATCCAATGGTGTTTTCCACCAATTTCCTGTATCGATGCACGAAGAAAACTCCTTGACAGTGAGATTCCCTTCCATTTTTTTTCAGTCTTGAGCAGTGCCCAAGTTATTTACAACTGAAATAATAATCACCCAGAAATAAAAATATTGTGTTTTTCTTTTACATTTTCGTATGTTTCTTTTTAACCTCACTCTGATGAATAAACATTTATTTTTCCGCGCCGCCAATCTCATAAATTTCCCTGTTGAAAAGGGCCTTTTATAAAGGTTTTCTGATTTGCCATGGCGATAGGAGATTAGAGAAATGCACTTTGTTTGTCTTTCAAATGGTCCTACTGGCCATTGTTTCAAAAAATATACTTTAAATTGCATTTGCCAGTGCTGATTTGCATGCATTCAGCCGTCATGATGTCATAAAATATTTCTCCACTTTGTGTAACTTGCGCAAACACAAAGTTAATAACGTTTAAACGAAGATTTTATACTGAAAACAATTTTCTTGTGAAGTCAATCTTATTTTCATTTTAATCACTTTTGCCGCTATTATATTTTTTTGTTTTTTGCTTTACACAAAAAACTAAATTTTTTATCGTTTGTCTAGATCTGTCAACATACTTAAGGCGACGTCAAATAAAACAGCTATATTCTCTTCTCTGCAATTAACAAGAACAGCAATGTTTACATTTTGTCTCATTCAAATTTATATGAATTGCTGAGTTGCTTGTTTTCTGGCCTGTTCCGAAACAGCTTCGGCAAACCACTTGAAAAATTGTGGCTGAGTTTAATGAAGCGGGTATATAAATTTTTCCAAGCCGACATTCGATTTGTTTAGCAAGTACATAGAACTAGGAACAATTTTAAAAGACTTGGGCTAAATAGCTATATTTTATTCGATTTTTTAACCACACATAGAGATAAGTAAATTTAAGAACAATTTCAGGCTCAAAATTGCCAAAACATTAATTTTTTTCGGTCAAGCTTCAGAAAAACCAAAATTTTGCTCGTTTCCATACATTATCTTTGTAGGATTTCGGCATGCAGTCTTTTTTTTCTGCAAGTTATCCCCCCCCCCCCTCCTCGAGTCATTACTTATTCATTCTGTATTGTCAAGACTGAGGAAAGACCAAACGTAAAGTTTAAAAAACAGCTATCAAGCCCGAGCCTCAGCTTGTTCTTAAATTAGATTTCTTAGTTTTGCGGGCATAGGGCGGGCATTTCACACGATTTTTAGGCCCCTGGGCTGGGCATTTGACGATACTGGCCTTCCCGGGGGGAGGGCAGTTTGATCGTTGTCAAGCTCGGGGGCGGGCAGTTGAATTTGAGCCTGGGAACGAAATGGCCGTGTCATTGCAAGGAGACTGGAACGAGACCTCGTGGATCGTCCGAACGTCGCTTCCTGTGCCATGATGGATGATCAGATTTCAGTAAGTGGTAAATATCTGTCATTAATCTGTGTTATTGTTGTCCATCCTTTGTCTATCTTAATCTTTGAAGATCTATTTGCATACAATGATTTATATTTCATTGTTGCGATTTCCGTTTTGGGTCATTTGTTTGTTTTGTTGACTTGATTGCAACAAGTGTTTATAACACCCAAATTTCATTTTCAGAACCTTTTGTAACTGCCTTGTTACTCGGTCCGGAGGAGGGGAGATTTGATGTATTTTGTGTTCCCGGGGTGGGGACCTTGAACTTAATTTGACGATTTTTCGACGCCCGACCCATGGGTGTTTTACAAAAATTTCGGGTCACAGACACAAATCCCCACCCTTTCCCGAACCCCCCCCCCCTCCCGGGCTTTATATTGTTAGGTGCATTATTATAATTATGTACCTTAACAAAAATTTAAGCGCTAGAAATTTATGAATTCTCGAATATCCACTCGTCGCCAATAATGACGGAGCTATAGTACACTCCTTTTTTATAAGAATAGTGTTTTTCAAACTCAGGCTCAAGATTTATAATTTTTTGGCGTTTTGAGGCTGAAAATGTTCTTCAAATAGTTTTAGAATACAGGTCAATAGAATGTGTCTGCCAGCATGGCGTTGCCGCCTCAGTCTATGTGTTGCACGAAATTATATTCTTAACAAAATCTCGGCCTCAGCGTTATTCTTAAAATATTCTTAAATTTTCGCGATTTTCAGCCTCGATATCCTCGAAAAGTATTTCTTACAAAAAAAGAGAGTATTGAAAAAAGATTCTGTTTCGGTGTTTGTAATTAGTATTTTCTGCATCCTGTCGCGCTTGTGACTTTGCGTTTGAAATAGTAAGCGCAGGTGTTTAACCAGCTGAACTTAACGACTTTAATTTATGTATTCATGAACTCGAAATAAACCTAAATTTGTCAGTTTTATAGTTCACCCAAGATTTATTCCAGTTTAAATGCGCTTAATAATCGTGCTAAGCTTCAAGATTACAGAGAGGTCGGGCATTAATTAGGAGCTATGGCGAATTTGATTTCTTTGGATAAAAAATTAAATTGTAGTTTTAAAACACTCTTTTTTTAAAACAGCCTAGCTTTTTTAGCCTCCGCGAAGACGGCTATTTCACGACTTAGTTCCCGTTATTAATAATTGTTTGTGACGCAGGCTACCATTTTTTCAAAAACGTAAGCGCTTGCGTTCGGGCTGAAAATCGGTCAAATTTTAAGTCAGAACATACCGGCTAAGAACACACCCCAGGCCCAGGAATGGCTGAGAACATTATTTTGTTACTTTAAACCATGGACTGGCAATTAGTTTATAGCAAAACATTGTTTCCAGCAAAAATATAGTTGAGTAAAATACTTGGAAACTTTATAAGAACAACTCTTAACTCATTTTCTTTTTTACTCTATCTGTATTTTGCTAATAAATACATTTTAGATCATTAATTTGGGGCTACAGCTAGAATCCCGCAAAAACTTCTTTTAAAAACAACGTTCTTATAACAAAAGTGGTTGGTAGAACCGATCAAGTGATGGTCCGAGTAACAACTAAAGTACCTCCCTTTGTTTTGCAGCATTTTGCTTTTCCCACACCAGAATGTTTAGATTTTCATACTGAGAATACTGTCATCAAAAGTGTACAAAATAGTTTTAAAGTAAAAAGCAGTAATACTTGTTTCTTTTGTGCTAAAATAATTTAGCCAATCATTGAGCTCCAAAACAAAAGAAAATAAAACGTTTGGTTTGTGATGTTCCCCACATTAAATTTTTTTTAAATTTAAAAACAAAAATCGGTCAACTTGAAGGGAATGATTGAGTGATCTGGAAAGGCAGGAATTAACTTATTATGAAGATATGGTAAATTTTTAGAATTTAGCCAAAGAGATTAACGGTTTAACAATACTTTTAGAACTGCATTCCATTGCATTGGACCTCTCTAGTTCTTACTCGGATCGTTACTAAATTGAAGCCTTGGCGGAGCTAGAATTCAAACCATGCCTGTTCGATTCTCTTCTGGATCGTTTTAAATCGATTAAAATCCAATTCAGTGATCTGTTTTACCGAACATGTGTAGCGGACGCGTCGGGGAACGCCCTGAGAAAAAAACTGGGTTCCACTCATTTTAACCAATCAGCAACGGGATAAACTTTTGCCAATCAAAATGAAATATTCAAACTATCACATCCTGTAGCAACAGTTCTGTTAAAAACATGCTTTCAACCTCTAACTGAACACACGGCATAGTATATAATCATAACGAACTAGTACTTTCTTTTAATTCTAACTAGTACTGTTAATTCACCTTGAACAAAACAAGGTTCTATAATTTACATTTCTCGTGTTTTCTTTTCTTGGTTATTTTTTACGAAATATTTTGTCTGGCTTGACTTTTCCCTTATTTTCAGAAAAAATTAAATGTTTATATATCTAATCAACTTGTAAGGCCATCTGGCCGGTTTTTAAAACCAATTTATATGAGTTTCTGTACTCGGTAGGTGTGCGTCTGACTGATTACCAGAGAGGGTCATGGGTTATAGGACTCCAAAAGTTCCGAGACGTTTGGTTGTCAAAACAAAGGGTCTTTCGATTCATAGATTTATTACTCAAGTAAAACCTTTTAGAACACAGATCACTGTTGCCAATTTCATTGTTTGGTATGAAAACGAAGGATTATATATTTCGACAGGTTATCTTCGGTTTCGTGCGTTTTCTAATCGTAATTACCGCAAAATCTTTGGGCGAACTCCAGTTCATTCACAAAAAAAACTCATTCGCAAAAAAAAAAACAATCACTGCAAGTCAGATTAAGACCCTGCTCATCACTGTATTACTGCGCAGGCACCCAACGTAGCTTGGGAGGGGGGAATCCAGTTGGCAATAGCCAGGAATGATTGTCGTATCTTATCAGGAATCTGATATCTTTTAGGGCCTTGGAAACCTTTGGGAGTAAAAAAATCTCTTTGCCAAGTTATCTATCTTTTAGGGGTATATTTTTGAATATTTCCGACGGTTATCCCCGCCCTGAATGGCCTAGAATTAATGTAAGTTCCCCCCCCCTCTGGGCAGCGTAGTACGTAAACTGCCTTTTCAGTGCCGAGCTTAGCAAGATGACATCTTTACCCGAGGCATTTAAAAACCCCGTTTTTTTTTCCAGTTCTCGTAATAAAGTTAGTTTTAGCTGCTTGACCTTAATAGATCCCTCGACATAACTTCGTCAATTTGAGCAGTATTCATATTTATCGTATCCGTATCCATGCCAAAAAGTAGACTTTTATCTTAACCACGAAAATTTGTTTTCTTGTTTTCCCAATGATCGTTTCACATTCCTGTTAGAGTATTCCGACAAGAGAATGGGTACTTACCCTCACCCTTAGTATTTCAGGCGCCCACAACACCAAGAGTTCTACAGATTGCACAATGGTTCCAACTTTTAACGGTTTATTTAACGTTTTTCACATAGACTTTAAACACGCTGTTCCTATGCCCTCGTCCAGCTTAAGCAGCAATTAGATTTACTCAAGTTAAGAGAACATCTTTGAAACCACCTTTAAGATCATTCTAACGAATTTGTCAGTTTCGAGATGTTCGTTTATGCTAACTTTACTGTACAATCAGCGCTTTTCAGTCATTAGGATGTCGACATGCTTACCTTACCAACTTCTAACCACCAACAGTACAAAAGTAATTTAAACAATATATCCTAGAACCTAGGACTGTTTATATCTCACACACGTTTAATGTTCTGTGGAGTGGCACGTTCTTATAAATACTATGAATAAAATGGCGGTTTATAGTACATGGGTCAATGGATTAGTAGGACTCTTCTTGATCGTCCTGGAACTGTTTCTGGATGAACAGAGATCTCCTTGATAATCCTTGAACTATTTCTTATTGAATTATATATGAAGATCTTCTTGATCATCCTGGAACTGTTCCTGGTTGAACAGAGATCTTTTTGATCACCCTGGAACTGTTTCTGGATGAACAGAGATCTCCTTGATAATCCTGGAACTATTCCTGATTGAATTATATAAGGAGATCTTTTTGATCATCCTGGAACTGTTTCTGGGTGAAGAGAGATCTCCTTGATAATCCTGGAACTATTCCTGATTGAATTATATAAGATCTTTTTGATCATCCTGGAACTGTTTCTGGATGAACAGAGATCTCCTTGATAATCCTTGAACTATTTCTTATTGAATTATATATGAAGATCTTCTTGATCATCCTGGAACTGTTCCTGGTTGAACAGAGATCTTTTTGATCACCCTGGAACTGTTTCTGGATGAACAGAGATCTCCTTGATAATCCTGGAACTATTCCTGATTGAATTATATAAGGAGATCTTTTTGATCATCCTGGAACTGTTCCTGGTTGAACAGAGATCTTGATCATCCTGGAACTGTTTCTGGGTGAAGAGAGATCTCCTTGATAATCCTGGAACTATTCCTGATTGAATTATATAAGATCTTTTTGATCATCCTGGAACTGTTTCTGGATGAAGAGAAATCTCCTTGATAATCCTGAAACTATTCCTGATTGAATTATATAAGGAGATCTTTTTGATCATCCTGGAACTGTTCCTGGTTGAACAGAGATCTTCTTGATCACCCTGGAACTGTTTCTGGATGAACAGAGATCTCCTTGATGATCCTGGAACTATTCCTGATTGAATTATATAAGGAGATCTTCTTGATCATCCTGGAACTGTTCCTGGTTGAACAGAGATCTTCTTGATCATCCTGGAACTGTTTCTGGATGAACAGAGATCTCCTTAATGATCCTGGAACTATTCCTGATTGAATTATATAAGGGGATCTTCTTGATCAACCTGGAACTGTTCCTGGTTGAACAGAGATCTTCTTGAGCATCCTGAAACTATTCCTGATTGAATTATATAAGGAGATCTTCTTGATCATCCTGGGACTATTCCTGATTGAATAATATAAGGAGATATTCTTGATCACCCTGAAACTGTTCCTGGTTGAACAGAGATCTTGACCATCCAGGGACTGTTCTTGATTGAATTATATAAGATCTTCTTGATCATCCCGGAACTGTTTCTGGATGAAAAGAGATCTCCTTGATAATCCTGGAACTATTCCTGATTGAATTATATAAGCAGATCTTCTTGATCATCCTGGAACTATTCCTGATTGAATTATATAAGGAGATCTTCTTGAGCATCCTGAAACTGTTCCTGGTTCAACAGAGATCTTCTTGATCATCCTGGAACTGTTCCTGGTTGAACAGAGATCTTCTTGACCTTTCTGAACTGCAAGACAGGAACTATTCCTGGTTGTCTAAGGACGACCTTCTCAAATTCAAACCTTTTTGAACTAGACTGTTCAATAGTCAACTTTACGGCGTCCTGTTCTAGTTTACGCTCTCTAACAAGATTTTGTGCCAGTTATCTTATTTCCATAGTAAAAAATCTCTGATCAAGCACTCGCAGTAGATACTTTCTCGAACACCAAAAACAGATTACTAACACAATTCTTCTTTAATTAATTTAAGTTTTAAAATATGTGCATGCATTTTGACGTTAACACCCTCGTGTTTTTCCTACCTTCCTCTTTTCTTTCAGTCCACATGCAAACAATTTACAGTATAGTCATAGAGCTCCACGCGTTTCGCTTGTTACTATCAAAACTATTGTTTTATCACGAAAAAATCTCTAAAATGTTCTACGGTTGGACCGTTTTGAGATGGAAACATCTGGCTACACACCTATACTATTTTTAAACGGAACTCCCATTTAACGTCCTAAAATATAATAGTCCAAATCTGCTTTGAAAGCTAAAACTGGATCTGACAGTACTAAATTCAAGTTCTAGTAAAGTTCAGATGGTGCTTGCCCAACATCCTGGTCAAGTGCCTTTAACAGTTCATCTCCTTGCAAGAGTTTGCTGGACTGTACTGGAGCAGTGACCTCCATTTCACTGTCCGAAACCATAGGAAACCCACTCAAGAGCTCAATGAAGTTGCCCTTTTTTCCAGTTGATGGGAAGAGTTTTTTTGCTGCAGTTGAGAAAGTAGCATTTTTCTTCGCTAACAAGAAGGAAGACCTTGGTTTGTTTTTGTCACCAATGCTTCTTGGCTGTACATCCTCATCGATCCAGCTTGGTGGGCAAATGGGTGAATCCATGAACTCAATTTCCGCTAAAATCTCATCATTTATCATCAACTCTGCATCAGTGAGAGGAATGAATGGAGCACGTTCTGATAAATCAACATCATCATCATCATCATCTGATATTGGCATTGTTTTGTCTTTGCAAGTCTGGCTGTCATCAACTGTTGACGAATTACCCTCTGCAATGGTTTCGATTTGTTCCAATGGCTCGATACGACCTGGAGATGAAGGTGGGGTGTTGGTAAAGCCATAATGCTCACAGATAGATTCCTCGTACTTCTGCTGTTGCTGAAGCACATCTTCATTCATGTCCCAAGAAACTGGTGGACACTCTTGGAAGTTAATGTGCTCGCAATCAACTTCATCATAACACTTGCAAGCTTTCTTCGCAAATGCTTGTTTACCTTTCACCTGGCCAGCAGCCTTTTGGCAGGTGTTTACCACCAGGCTGGGTTCAACCTTGATCTGGTCATTACTGCGAGATTCATGCAAAGATGCCTTCAGTAGCTTGGTGCGCTCCTCCAAGACAATGGTATTTGTCTTTTTCCTCTTCTTACTGGTTTCTTCTACTTTGTCAATAGTTTCCACTGCGACTGGTAAAAGGACTGGGCTGATCTGCTCACTCGCTACAACAGCACCACCTCCCTCTGTGCCCCTGTGTGCAGACATGATTCATTATCAGTTCTTTGTTAATGAAGTGGTAAACGGACCTTTTGAACTAAAACCTGGGCTTCTCAGAAAATCATAACCAACTCACAATCAACTTCTAGGAACTAGGGAGTTACTATAATTTTAGTTACTTTGAAATTAAGGGTCACAATGTACAAAATGTATATTTAAAAACTGATTTACCAAGAACCAAAACTAAGAGTTCAAAAAATGAACTTAAGTTACCCATGATCTCTTTTGCTAAGCCATAATTACCTATACGAAAAAAAATTAACTATAAATGATCATTAATATTTTTATTAGCTATCAGTTATTGATTAACTACAATTATTACTTTGACATGTCAAATTGTACTACATTACGTTTGTAGCGTGACAATGTTTGCATGAGTACAAAACTAGTTCAGTTACAGGATACTGTTGGTTAGCTTGTGAAATATGTGAAAAATTAAGCTCACCCTATAAGCTGGTTGATGCAGAGGATAAACTCTGGCTGACAGGTTTTGCTTTCATAGACAATGTTTGCCTTTGTCTGCAGCCACACCCACCCACCATTGCGAACCAGGAAGCGATAGTACTTGCTCACTGACTGCCCTTTGGTGAGCACTAAAAATACACAATGAGTGTTTGTCAAAAATGTGTGACTGTAGCAATTAAACACAATAACTGGGTCTCTGAACTGAAAAACAATAAGGAATAGTCACTTTGAAGGGTTGCAGCTACTTGCTCAAAACGAATGAGATCATCAATCATTTCTATCTTCAAAAGCAGCAAAAGAAAGTTTGTTTTGTTGGGTTTCAAACGTACATTCAATTCAAAAGCTAAAGTGTATATATCACTAGCATTTAACTTGGTCTGTTAGAAAGGGATTTCGTAAAAGAAGAAAAATGTCGTTTATTTCAATAAAATAACTCTTTTGGTTGCTGAGTAATAAAGCTTTTTCAAATATGCAAATTACCAATCTTGTGACGTCAAAGTCGGGAATCCAAAGGGAAAAACTACAAAACAACTGTTATCTCTTTAACACGTGTTTGTGTTTGTGTTAAAGTGCAGAGTTTCAGGATCAATGATCTGGTATTTCAAGAAATATTGACTGTTTTGTAATTTTACCCTTTAGATTCCCGACTTTGACCTCACAAGATTGGTAATTTGCATATTTGAAAAAGAGTTATTTCAATGAAACAAACGATATTTTTCTTTTTCAAAATCTCTTTCTAACAGACCAAGTTCCTTGATAGTGATATATACACTTTAAGTAGAATAACAACGAACAAACATATCTACAAAAAAATGATCACTCTAAGGGGGCAAGTAACGTTCAGAAAGTTTTATAGATACTCAAGACACTGGGTTTCACAAGGTACTACTTAACAAGCACTCACATGAATAAATAGTCCTGAACTTAGGTACACTGAATAATGCAGGGAAGTTTTTACAAGCTTTCGAACTCTGCTGAGTCCTTGATCACATGACTGGTCGTGATGTCAACTCCGGAAGTCTGGGGCGGGAAATTCGAATTTCGACGAGGGCCCCCCCCCCCTTCTTCTGCTCCTGAGGAGGTTGGTCCAGATTGGAGTTAAGTTGTGGCGGCCTCCATCCTTGTTGAGCGAAGGGTTCAATGTTCTGATATGGATGGCCTCCTTCACTCCCCTCTCATACCACCTAG